>JAURVB010001236.1:0-22054 GCA_033002965.1 Piper betle | reverse complement strand
TTGCAGGTCTCCATCATGCTGGTTGGAGTCTACTGAAGTAGTTATAGTCGTGCCTGAGATGGTGAGGGAAGCAACTAAGAAGGTCAAACTCATTCAGCAAAGGCTTAAGGCAGCTCAAGATCGACAAAGAGTTATGCAGATACTCGAAGGAGAGACCTAGAGTTCCGAGTTGGGGAGCTCGTGTACCTAAAGACATCTCCTACGAATTGGGTGATCAAATTTAGAACATCAGGGAAGTTGAAGCCAAGATTCATAAGACCGTTCCCAATCTTGGATCGAGTGGGAACTTGTGCATATAGATTAGCATTGCCACTAAGCTTAGTTGGAGTGCACAATGTTTTCCATGTGTCAATGCTAAAGAAATATGTATGAGATGAAGGACAAATAATTACAATTGTTGAAGACTTAGTACTACAATCATATTTGACCTACGAAGAAAGGCCAATTTGCATCCTGACAAGAGAAATAAAGACACCCAGGAACAAGAAAATTCCCTTGGTAAAAGTATTGTGGAAAAATCAAGCGTCAAAGGAAGCTACATAAGAAACTGAACATGAAATGCAAGGAAATACCCTAGCTTATTTGTGGAATAATGTTCTTGTATTGCATAGTAGCACGATTGGATGAATAAGATATAAATAAATAAATAAATTTTATCACAACAAAGGTCAATGTAATTCACAAGTCTAACTATAACTAGATAATTAGTTAACGAATTGGTCTACCCCTCCCGATACCAAAGAAATAATTAATAATGTTTGTCCTGTTACCCATTATAATATTTTGGGGACGAAAATTTCTAAATTTGGGAGATTGTAAATATCGTAAAAAAAACAGGTTGTTGTTTTGGGGATAGACTTGGTATGAGAAGGATAGAACATTGGAGGATATTTTAGTTATGATGGGAGATTTTAGGGGAGTTGGGTAGCATCTCTATCTGGTTAAATCCTTGTGATGGACGTCCTCCCCCACCCATAAGCCGTCGCTACTTCCTCTTCTCTTCATCATCATCGTCAACTTCTTCATCCTCCTCCCCACTCCAGTGTCTTCCTCCTTCCCCTAGTTCCTTCCTTCTCTTTAAATTTCTTTCATCTACCTCTTTGTTTTTTTTCTTCTTCTTTCCTTTCTCTTTTTTATGGTTCCCGCATATCCATGCATATAGATCTAAGGATTGTTGTGGTATAACCTTGTGTGGTGCTTGTCTCTATCTGTGATGAATATTTTTTTAAAATAAAGGCTGCTTATGTGCACCGTCATTAATGACAGGGGAGTGATGGATAATAATTTGTTATAATAGGGAGTTTTCACGTACTGATTGTAGGGGTCGTAGTGAAGATATTGATTGTAAATGGTTTATTTCTGAACTTGCCATGGAATTAATAACTTGCATTAGACAAATCATAGAGTTGATGCTTTATCTTACCTCCATGCTGATCGGGTAGGAGTTGTAGTTAACTATGGGTGTTTTGTGTATTATTTTGTTTTAGGAGTTGATCTGTAATTTGTTATTAATGGGTGAAATTTTGATTTATATAAATTTGTAGTGGCTGGTTCTTCAACTGTATCTAGATCTATATCGAGTAGAGTCCTTACATCTTAATCACTAATTATTGTCTAGATCGATTATAAGTATTAAATTGGCTCTGGAATTATTAAATAGTATGGGTTGACAAATAGCTAATTTGTGGTAGGAAGAATTGATAGATAAATTCGATTATCATAATCATGAGTTGATTTAAAGTACTAATATAGGTTATTAACATATTATATTCTGATAATTGTAAGTGTTGAACCATAGCAACACGCCTCAAGTAAATAAAGTTTGAACCTTCATCAAATTAAGTTAAAATAACTTTTAAAAGTGGTATTCCTAAACTTTAGTACGAATTATATTAAATAATAAGATATATTAATTAATGATCTACATGTTAGTTAAATTTAATCATTAGTAGAATTCATTGGTTTGATTGCATTTGTTCGGTTGGTTGTAAAGTATAAATTTATAGATTAATAATTTAATTGAGTTATTATTAAACTTATAATTATTATTACTGTACCTAAGATTTTATTAACAGAATAAGTAATTATTACTCAATAATTCGGTGTTAACAAGTAATATTAATTTAAAGTTTAAATAATAACTTTAACCACTAGGACAAAAATCGAAAAAAGATTTCCTTTGGTTAAGTAATCAACATGTTGAAAGAAAAATATACAATAGTAATGGAAATATACCATATGGTGGAATTTTGAAGTTTAATACTCTTGAATGTTGCGTGCTTTATGTTGTCAAGTTGTAATCGCGATATACTTAAGTCATTTAGTTGCATGCATTTCTACACGAATAAAATTATACTTGTGTAATTTTATTTTCTGTTTAAATTAGGATCGTCAGCCACGGTTGCGAGTTCACTTGCAAACTATCCAGGTCCGTATAATTATTTGAAATATTATATATTCCCTTTTGGCAGCCCTCATCAGCCTTACCCAAGTTCGACCACCACGCTCCGAGTGCAACTGTGGTCAAGGAATTGACTCAGTCCGACATTGGGCTACACTTTTAAATTTACTTGAAAGATAAAATACCTGCCCCCATGCCTAAATGGGTGACAGCGCACAGTGGCGCAAGACGACTCATTATGCACTTGTGATACCGAGAGGAAGAGCCAACGACAAATATCGGTAATTACATGCCGTGGGCTACGTAGCGTGAGTGCGCATACATGGGATTGCAGCTAGATGGGGCGATCACCCCTCCTGGCATAATTAGAGCTCAGGCATAGGGTCATAACTACTAAAAGTCTCAAGAAATAATGATAGGGATTATATTGACTTGTTTCATTTAATTATGTGACTTAGTGGTTTTATCACTAAAGCGGTTTTATGACCGCAGGTGAGCAGCTTCGGACTGAGGATTAAGAGTGTGGTTGGTGGTTCTTTTACCAACCTAGGTTTGGCGAATTGATAAATAAATTGGACTTCTTTTATACATCTTGTGTTATAAATGTGACTATGGAAAACGGTTTGGAGACTGTGGGACTTTGTGTTCGCATAGTTAATTTATCTTATGTATTGTTGATTGTTATTATAACATGATTTATTTTTATGATTAGTAAATTTTTAAAATTATTTGCCATGTTACGATTCATGTGTTTGAATTTTATTTTTCATCCTCCATAATTTTGAGTAACCCCCATCCGGTTAGGGCGGGTCGTTATATTTTGTTGACACGCGAAGGCATTTGCTTTTATGTAACCCAAAGTGTTAAAATAAATATTAAATAGGTTTTTTCATAATAGCTTGAGTGTTTCGGACACAAGTGGCAGTTTTTTTCACTAGTGGTAGTTAGACTATTCAATTTTAGGCTACAATTTCTAAAAAACATAAACTTAATTTGGTGCATAATACCTAAGCAAGTGACTACTTTCGAAAAACAATAAAAGGAAAAAAGAAGAAAAAAACAACTAAAACTGGTGATAAATTACAAATCGATAGACTTCGAACAATGATCATAACAATATCATATCATTTTACTTCAAATTAGAAACTGTGAAAATCAAATACACACATTCACGGGCCATTGCACAGACTAATAGTGAAGACAACAAACATAATATTGCTGCACGTTCCTCTTGGTCATTATATATATATATATATATATATATCATAACAGCTGCTAGTGGAGAATCCAACTAGTTGGTTTGGGGAGGCCTCCCGGTTCCTGCTCCAGGTCTGGTCGGTCCAGCTCGTGTGCGTATTGCCTGTGGATTATTAATTTTATTTCGTAAATAAGTTGCTCCTATATCACATGAATAACTATAGAAGAAGACCCGATGCCTATTTGTCCCAATATCAAATAAGAAAACCAAAAATAAGTTGATACGAGAAGACATACGTACCCTGGCAGTGATTGATCGAGAACTAGTGGTGATGCTCCTCTCCCTGCCCAAGCATGCTGTCAAGAAAGAAGCGCACCGTTGAAGAAGACGAAGTGGGTTGTATGTTGAGGTCTTCATCTCTTTGCTAGTTTGCACTAGTCTTTCTAATTCTTTCTATTCTAATTCTTAATTCACTCAATTCAGACTATCTTTGTACCTCTGTGGCAGTTTGTATCTTAGAGGCTCAAAGTTGTGGTATTTATAGGAAGTAAACGCGCAGGTCAATGGCTGAACCAGTCCATGGCTGCATGCAAAGTCCAAGTCATCATTTTTAATGTCAGAAGGCCCGTTAAGGAAGAATCGGTAAAATCACGAGTTACAACAATATGCAAGAGTGCGCGTTCAATGTCAATATGCTTGATAATATAATTATATAATTTCTATAGTACTTAATTAACCATATGTAAACCTTGTGAAAAAAACCAAACATGTGTATAGCGAGGAATGTTTGTTAGCTGCATGAATCAAGTGCCTTGGATCATCCATTGACTTTTGTCCATAACAAGCCTGAGACTTTTTTCGAAATTAGTATTTAAGGATTCATTTAGTTGGAATAAAAAAATGCAAAAACTTGGAAGATTTCAAATGGCCAACTCTACCATCTTAATTTGTATATACTATCTTTATAATCATGATTACTTCCAAATAAGATTTTTATGTACAAAAATAGTATCTGTATTTCGAGAAAGAATAGTAAGAAACTATTCTTCACACTGAGACCAACGTGTAAAGGTAATCAAGTTCACATCGCGTGGTCTGCCAGGTAAAAATTTCCTCAAGGCCATGTGACCCCCTTCAGCAACTACTTACTGAAATTACAAAAGCAGCTCTCCGTCCATCATTTAGGTAGACAACTAAATATGGCCTGCCGGTGGTCAGTAGATCAGTTCTTGTGAACTCGAGGTAATTAATCTTTACACATATTAAGCACATATTGTTTTTTTAAGCAATACGTTGAGTATATACCACTTTTTGGTTTGGCTGACACAAATTTTTTTCAGATTTTACATGTCTTTCATATACCAACGTCTGAACCAGCCTAAATAAGCAATAACTCTAAATAGAAGGACAGTACATATTTTGGGTCCAGATGAGCTATAATATACATGCTTGCATATACAGTATCCTTGACCTCCAAATTTCGCTTTATTATGCTTTAGAATGAAAAAATATAAGAACTTGGAAGATTTTAAGTGGCCAACTCTACCAGCTAAAGTTGTATATACTAATGCCCAATGTGTTATAAAAATAAATAAATTTTATATGCATAATAACTATTTCTAAATGGGATTTAATGTACAAAAGTAACTTTTATAGTTTTAACTGGCCAAACTTAGAAAGCTCAATACCTCTGTAGTTGTGGTAGGTCTCTCCCATCTCAAAATTGCCTCAACCATAGCTTGATCCACACCGATTCTAGCCTTTGATACAAGTAAAAAAAAAAATCAACTCAAATAGTCAAAACTCACACTTTGGAGAGTTTTGTGTACAAGCGGTGCTCAAATAAAGTCTCTAAAGAAATCCTTAGTGTGTCTCATGCTCTTTTTTGAACCTAGGGTATATCAGTATGTCATCAACAAATGCTATCACAAACTTGCTTAGGTATGGATGAAACATGTGGTTCACGAGATCCATGAACGCTGCTAGTGGGTTCGTTAGCCTGATAGATACAACTAAGAACTTGTAGTGCCCGTATTGTGGTACATTCTCCTTGTATCTTCAATGTTGATATTGAGAAAGAAGGTCAATCTTCAAAAACACTGCTGCTCCTCCAAGCTGAGAAAACAAGTCATGGATCCATAGGAGGGGATATTGGTTCTTCACCATAACCTGGTTGAGCATTTTATAATCAATAAACAACCGTATGATGTCATCCTTCTTCCTGACGAAGAGGGTTGTAGCACCCCAAGGTGAGACACTCCGCCTAATGAAGGTTTGCTTCGAGGGCTCATGTAACTGAGTCTTGAGCTGCTTGGGCTCAAGTGGTGCCATTTGATACAGTACCCTAGAGAAATAAATATAATATCAAATTGGTATATGAACTCAGTACTTTATATTAAAGTAAAACAAAAAGGGGATAGTGCACAACTAGAAGAATCACACAACACCCTAGGTAAACTGCACTGGCATGCGACCCGTAGCTGATTAGGTAACACCCTTTCTCCTATCCTCTCCAATTCCACCATGATCCTCACCTCTGAGCTGTGAAGGCAAGACAAGGACACTGCAGTTATGACATATGCCGTAGTATACAATTCCTGTAAACCTACACCTCTCTGGGTGTGAAAGCTCATAGAGGTAGGGGTGTCAGTGATGCAACAAGAAGAGAAAGTAGAACGCTATGTTGATCCTATCGAAAATGAAATAACTAGGCTCCCAAATAGTCACACTCTTGGAGTTACCCCTCAAAGTGGGACTTACCAAAAATAATCTCCAACAATCTCTCCACTCTCATAATCACAAAAACATAATATAATAATATAATAATAGTAGGTTTTGGTAGGGAAGAATAATATTGATAGCCTATGGAAAAAAAGGCAACTTACAATGAATCTTTAGGTTTTTGAAAGCAACTCAAGGGATCCCATTTTCGAGGGTTATTAAACACAACGTCTAAATAACCTGAATTAAGTTGGTTGCGATAAAACCACTTCTTAACTCGTCCTACAATATAAAACAACCCACCCATTTGATAAGTGTAAAATAAGAAATGAATCCTACATGGACTTGGTCTCCAAGCTCCAAACATTCTAGCGGCGAGCTTGAACCACGCGACGTATAAATGAACCCAGCTCAATATCTAACATAATCTATATGATGCATGCATGAGAATGCGTGATCAAACGAGATATGATTAATTTAAATTAATTGTTATATGACATGAATGAATTAAACAGAACAAAAACAAAACAATAGTCCAAGAGTTACCAAAATAAAAGATTTAACCAAACTGTAGGTTTACAAGATCAAGGTTCCAGATATGGTAAAAAATTATAGACTTTAATGAAATGTCAGAAAAAAGAAGATGATTAAATAACAACAAACTGAAAAGAATAATAGCTCAGTACAAATTTGGCGACAAAAATATGTACTTCTAAGTATAGTTAGCGTATAGGTACCTCGGCGTCCAACCAACTTTGATGGTAAATTCCAGCAAACTCCGGCTTATGATAATGATTGGAAAACTCAAAAAAGGTGGAAGGATGCTATTAATATGATTTGGAATTTAGGGTAGAAAGATGTATTTATAAAGACAGTTTTTCAAATAAAAATGAGAAAAAAGGAAATGAAAAGACAATGAATCTTGGTATATGGAATTGAAGAGTTGTGCATGAATGCATGTACAATTAATAGACATGACCCGCCATGTGGTACAATTTGTTAATAGGACATGACTAATGATATCTTTATGACTAATTAAATTAAACTTATACAAATTTCGTGACTTTTGTAACGATACAACACTAAAGAAATCTTTAAATGGATATGAAGTCAAATTGATCACTTGTATAAAGTAGAAGACTATTAAGAAGTGATATGACAACAAGGCAAAGGTCGTTTTAGCTTAGATATTTGACATCATCTTGACACTAAATGCATGACTAATCCCCCTCTTGTCCCAGAACGATCCCTCTAGCATGTAAACAGACCTATTAACTACTTTTAAAACACAACACTTGCCAAACAAAATCACACCATCAGGCACCAACATAAGCCAAAGCCTTCTAAACCAAGGCATGAGCAACACCAAGTTTCCTTAGAACGGAAAGCTAAAAGCCAAGTCAAACCAAATTAAACCAAAAGGCAAATTGAATCAAACCAAAGGCCAAACCAAACTGGATATTAAATAAAATCCTAAGCTGAAGGGCACGATTTTTGCATATGGATAGTTTGGGTGATGATATCCATTGATGAAGTAGTTTATGATTTTATCTACAAGAATGCATTAGAGTCATAGATATGTACATAAGGAATGTTCCTAAATTTAGTCTTACATGTAGTACAAAGTTGGGTAAGATCGTGTTTATATGTAGGCATGGACTATAGATTTTCTATTTGGTTAACCATTTTTGAGGAGATAATTTAAGCCCATTAGTTTCTACTTTGGACTAGGCCCTTAAAGATGGTATCATAGTAACATGGTTCAACGTTAAATGGTGGGTTGTCGTAGGGACATTGGCTAGGCTGCTAGTCATGGGTCAAAGAAAGACATGGGCTGGAGCTAGCAACAGGCTAAGTATAAGAATTAAAAGGACAAAATTTTCCAAGGTGGGTGGATTGTGAGATCCCTCAACTTACTCTCACATCTAATACCTATTAGGGTAAGATTGTTTTTATAAGAGAGAATAGATTATAGATCTTCAACTTGGTTAACTAATTTTGAGGAAATAACTTAGTACCTAGTTGGGTAAGATCATATTTATATGTGGGCATGGACTATTGAATTTCTACTTGGTTAACCACGTTTGACGAGAAGATTTAAGCCTATTAGTTTGCATTTTGGACTGGACTTTTACAGATGGTATCAAAGCAACTTGGTTAACTAATTTGGGCTAGGGGAGTTAATCTTTGTTCACCCATCAAGTCTTGTTTTCACAGAATTGTGAAATGATGATAGGGGGTAGGTTATTAAAATATGCCATGAAATTCTCTTCCAAGAAATCAACTGCAAGTATGTATAATTTGATCAACATGACAAGATGTGTTACCTATTAACCAAGTGAAGTTATCCATCCTGGATCCATTTTTGTTAAGAGAACTTTTGACAACTTGTGTTGTGTTTTCTATCTTCCTGCCTTTGCATCATTCTCCGTAATAGAATAGTACACCTCTTTCATGCCCTCACTCGATCTTTCAGTTTTAGAATTGATTTCCATCATACCATATACTTCCTGTACACAAATGCGTTGGTTTTACAACTTAGCTATCATCAATAAAAATAGAACATCAATTCCTCGTAGGAATGATCTCTTACTCATCATTCTATTACTTATTTGATGCATGCACTTTCACGATGCATTGATAAAGTAACAACAAGATTGAAAACCGTTAATCATGTTTCTGGAGCCAAGGTTCCTAATTTGGATGAGAATAAATGTTCTCGACAAGTTATGTTGGAGAAATTCTACTCCTCAATCATTATGCAAATTTCATAACAATTTACATCAACATTGGTAACATTCGGAAAAACACTTATATCTAAATGTCGAGTCAATTTATCTTCGTTGACTCTGCCCACTAATTCGTCATATTGATTTAGGATTTGGAATTAGACCTTTCCGATTTGCACACTTAAATTGTTTTATTCCATTAACCATTCAATTATGTGCAGATCTGAGTGGGACTTATTTTGCACGCCCAAAATCATATTTGTCGGAGATACTTATCAAAATTTGATAATGTTAAAAAGCTTACTTTAGGGTTGTTAATCATAATACATAATTTTATTTAATTAGGATATTAGTCACATTCTTCGACAATAGTTTCCAAGTCTAATCTCAGATAACCATCCACAAATAATGTAACACCCCGTTTCGGCTCACCCATGAACCGACCCGGAAATGTCACCGGCGACCGAACCGTTCGCTAATGTACTGGTTCGGTTAAGCCGACCCGGATCTACCCTCGGCGTCTTAAGATGAGGATGCAACCATGAGATGCATGAATGGGAACAATTGGGTTCTAACGGAGTCCTACATGCATGTGATGATATGCAAGCAAAACAAAACTATTCAACAAGCAAGAAATTTAAATAAAAATTCATTAATATTTACGGAAAAACGGACAGAATCTCCCCTAAAAGTGCAATAGGGGCCAACCTGTCCACAACAAGGGTATATAAATATTTTATCAAAATACAATAAAACATAACAATCTACTATGACATTCAGTCATTATCTCTTTCGTTTCATCTGAGCAGAGTCTGAACTCCAAGGCTCCCTACTCATTCACAATTATCCGCTCGTCTCATAAAAAGCAATTTATCAAGACAAAAACATTCTAATTATCATTCACACAGCATTAACACAACCATCATTATACATTACACGTGGTAGGTACATGTGTGCGCGGTTCCGTGCTGCTCCTCCGCAGTCCCGACAGCTTTCATCGCTCGCATTCCTCACCTACATATATATAGAAAAACCGTCAGTAACGAGTGTTACCGGCCCGGAAAATAACTAATATCAATCTGGCACAGGAGAGCAAACTCTCCTGTTGAATGAAAACCATATACTTCCTCAAGAACTCTCATCAGGGCACATATGGGAGCCGTCGCCCTCGGGTCGACAGCGTCCCCCTTTCTTTCTCATTCTCATACCTTAGCCATTTCTCTATCGCTTCTCGCATCAAATCTCATTCCTTTTCGCCCTCTACACCTTCCATATTACTCCTGGCCTTGAGCACGAAGGCCGAGCACTCTCAGGCAGTCGCCTTTAGTACCCTTTGAAACCACAAGTCTAGACATGCGCTGCATTGCAGTACCCGTGAACCTCCACACTTCTCCGGGTTTGAGGAACTCAAAGGTGGAGTTGTCAGGATCCCTCGGGAATGAAACGGCCCGCACACCATTCCAGAGCCCACTATCGACTCACACGTGCCCGCTCGCGTAGCACGGTAGTCGGATTTCCCTCATTCAATCTCTCACTGAAAACGCGAAAACTATACATATATATAGGTCTAGGTTGGGATTTATACAATAGGCCCGAAGGCATCGTGAGCTGGATCTGAAGTTCGAAAACAAACTCGAGGGATCTCATCCTCGAGGGTTATTAATCCGGAAAATCGTTGGCTAAATGGCCCGAGTTAAGTGGGATCCGATAAAATGCCACTTAACTCGTCCTGCACATGATAAATCAAATACACAATAGAGTAGCGTAAAAATAGAGAACGAGTCCTAAACGGACCTGGTAGAAGCTCCAAACGGGTCCACGCGCCTAGGCGGCGAGCTCCTACACCGTACCTACACAATCAAGCTAAAAACTAACGCCCGCATGATGAATCACACATCCTATAGCATGCACACACAATCAACACAATCACGCATCAATCAACACACATCAACCTATATCAATTCTAGCAAGTCTACTTAGGCTAGTTTGCATTAGATCATGATCATTACCTAGTTACCCTAATTAGTTTCTTAGCCTCCATTTTTAACACCACTCAATCAAACAAATTTCATATTTTATCCTTAATCAAATCTACATTTATATATATTATTATAACACACAATTCACCAATCCTAGCATGCAATTCTAATAATCAATACTTTCAAATAATTAAGTTAAAATAAATTATACCTCGCGTCGTCGAAAATCGGCGACGGCTAGGGTTTCCGTTTCGTGGCTCGAAACTCGAATTCGGCACCTAGCGGCGTCCGAAGTCCGATCAGATTGGACCGGGTGCGTTCGGCGGATGATCCGGCGAATTTCTCACGAATCCAATTTTCCGGCGGTTCCGGCAGTTTTCTGGCGAGTGTCGGCAGTTTTCCGGCGGATTCCAGGTTTCCGGCGATGATTCGGGACGGGGCAATCAGGGGGTCTATCGGCACCAGCTCGACGAGCTTGGTCCAATGGTGGTGTCAAACAGGGTAGCCGGGGCGGCGATGGCTGTCGGCGGCGGCGTCGAAAATGGGCGGCGGCGGCGGCGTGCTCCGATCGGGGCTACGGCCGGCCTCGACGGCGGTCGGGATGATGGGGGAAACGTCGGCGACGGCGAGAGGGTGAGACTGGTCGGGTCACAGCGGCGGCGACGGCGACCGGACGGCGGCGGAATCCGGCACGGAGTGGCGATGGCCGAGGCGGCTTCGTGGGCATCGCGGCGGCGCGCTGGCAGGCGATCGGTGGCCGGGGTTGGTCGTGGCGGCACGGCGACGGCACGACAAGGCGGAGCGGCGTCGATCGGCGGCAGTGCGCGTCGGCGGCGGCGGCGGCAGCACACAAGCGGCGAGGGTTTGGGTGGGGAAGTGTCGGGAAGGAGAAGAAATACTCTCAATGGCAGTTTCGTAAATAAGTATTGACTCGATTCCTACTCGAGTCAAAATAATAACTAGTTCGTAATAAATTCTAAAAAATCTAGAAAAATATGGAAAAATCCCATAAAATAAAACAAACACAACAACATCCAAATGACATGCTCTATAACTAATAACCCACCCGAATATAATCCAACGCGTCCTAACGCGTTATTCGGCCTAAAACTATTTCTACGATCAAACATATAAAAAGAAAAAAATACTGCATACTTTCATATATTCTGATAACTCATTTCTCACCATCTTCTCGACGTTATCATCATATATTCAGGTACACCTGACTCTCATCGCTCATAACTCACGGCTGGCCTCGACTCAGCACGCGGTTCATGAAACTGACTCGACTCGAACCAACGGTTGAACCGACTGGTTCGGTAACGTAAAACCCTGACTCGAGTCACGGGTTTTACAACCTTCCCTCCTTATAAAAATTTCGTCCTCGAAATTTTAGATTAAGGAGGTTTCACTCTGGTAGCTATCTACTAAATGTGAAATCCGAGGTGAGACGCTTGCGTACCTGTCACGTTTGTCGTATCCTCCAGTGCTTCAGCAATCGTGGCTGTGTCCATCCCTGCTGCCCAAGGTGGTACCGAAATGGACGGTCCTGCGTGGTGGTGTTGTTTGCATTCCTCTCTGATCCAAGGCCTGCTGTTCTTGTCCTGTCATGCTAGCTACAAGCCCTCTCTGCTGCTGTCTCAGTGGCTGTTGGTCTCTGCCTCTCTGGCCTTGACCTTGACCATGCTGGCCTCTCTGCTGTGGTTGTTGCTGGGGAGCTCGGAGTGCAAGTCTCTGCGGAGGTGCTGGGAGTGTCACCTGTTGGGTCTGGCCAGTTGGACAAGTTGCAACTCTATGCCCTGGTTGACCGCAACTATAGCATACGTCTGTGCCTACACTGCACTCTGCAGCTCTATGTCCTCGCTGACCGCATCTGTAGCATGCATCTGTGCCTGCTCTGCACTCACCTCCATGACGACGTCGACAATTCTGACAGAAGGGTGCTCTGTAGCCCTGAACTTGGGCATCCATAGCCCTCATGGCAACTGGTGCATCTAACCGATGTCTCTGTTGTTCTCCCTGCTCTGGCTGATACGGCCTCGAATGTTGCTGCCTCTGGTCAACATCCCGGCGAGGTCTAGCAGCTATAACTCGTTCTGCCTCGCCTGCAGCTCTCACAACATCACCGAAAGTAGCGAACTTCCTATCCAAATAGGCCATCCTGATCTCGTGATGGAGGCCTTCGTAAAAACGCTCTATCCTTCTTTCTTCGGTGGACACCAAGTCTGGTGCAAATCTCTCTAGAGCTCTAAACCTAGTCTCGTATTGTACCACCGTCATGGGTCCCTGCCTCAGCGTCTGGAATTCTCGTTCCTTTCTCTTCCTGATGTTTGGCGGGAAATACTTTCCATCGAATTCCGCCCTAAATTCCTCCCATGTGATGTCCTGGGGCTGACGATGGGCGAATACAGAATTCTGGACCGAACTCCACCATATCCTGGCTTCGTCCTGGAATGCTCCTGTGATGATGCGCACTCGGTGCTCCATGGGGCATGCCATAGTGTCAAACACTCCTATAGCTGACGATATCCACAAGAATGCCTCTTCCGCGTCCAACTTTCCAAAGAAAGGTCGTCCACCATTCTTCACGAACTTTTCGTACTGCCACAGTTCCAATTTCCTCGTATCCACTGATCTGTTCGATCTTTCTCCTTGCTCATACCGAGGAAATTGTGGTCCCGTACCTGTTGGTACACCGTCAAATCTTGCAGCTCCACTTCCGCCTGCAGTCTGCCCGCTACCTACTGCTGCGGTTCCACTGATGTCCGGTCTCATCCCCGCCTGAAGTGGGGCAAATAGGGAACTGTCGTTGGAGTAGTCCTCTGTTGCAGCGGTGGAGGAGGAGGCGGCGGCAGAGGGTCTGTGGAAACTGCCGGCTCTCCCCGTGCCTCTTCACCTACTGCTGGTCTCTTCTCAGTTCTGGCCACAGAAAGAGCTATCTGTCTGAGCTCTCTCCTGAATTCCTCTTGGTCTTGCTGCATTTGTCTCCTAAATTCTTCCTGACTTTGCTGCATTTGTATCTGAGCTTCCGCCAACCTGGCAATCGCTGCGTCTCTCTCCTGTCGACTACTTCTGGTGCGGTAACTGTCACGACCACTGTCTCGGTCCCTGCGACTATCTAGGTCCCGACGACTATCTCGGTCGCGGCGACTGTCTCGATGATGGCTCTCACCACGTCGGCTAGCTGAAACTGGCACACTGGTCCTCTGCTGGTGGCATGGTGGTCCTAGGTTGACTAGAGTGGCGTCACTGTGAACAGGGCTAGGACTGTCCTGCCTGGCATGGGAGGAGATGGACTCCTGATCTGTGTCCGACGGGTCTGTGTGACCATCCTGCTAGTAGTTCCTGCTCTAGTCTACTCGCCTGTCACACTACCGATTTGTAAGGAAATCTACAATCAAAAACATTAAAACAGAAAAATACCTGTCGGAACAGCTCGGAGCAGCTTCGGCACACATGTAACCTGTAACGCATCTACCATCTTAATCAACCAAGGGTTAGCTCTGATACCACTATTGTAACACCCCGTTTCGGCTCACCCGTGAACCGACCCGGAAATGTCACCGGCGACCGAACCGTTCGCTAATCTACTGGGTTCGGTTAAGCCGACCCGGATCTGCCCTCGGCGTCTCAAGATGGAGATGCAACCATGAGATGCATGAATGGGAACGATTGGGTTCTAACGGAGTCCTACATGCATGCTGATGATATGCAAGCAAAACAAAACAAAACAATAAATGAGAAACCAAAAGAAAATATATTACTACTACGTAAAAACGGACAGAATTTCCCCTAAAAGTGCAATAAGGGCCAACCTGTCCACAACAAAGGTATATAAATATTTTATCAAAATACGACAAAACATAACAATCTACCATGGCATTCCATTATTATCTCATTTCGTTTTCATCTGAGCCGAGGCTGAACTCCAAGGCTCCCTGCTCATTCACAATCTATCCGTTCATTTCATAACAAGCAATTCATCAAGACAAAAACATTCTAATTATCATTCACACAGCATTAACACACCATCATTATACATTACACGCGGCAGGTACATGTGTGCGCGGTTCCGTGCTGCTCCTCCGCAGTCCCGACAGCTTTCATCGCTCGCATTCCTCACCTACATATATATAGAAAAACCGTCAGTAACGAGTGTTACCGGCCCGGAAAATAACTAATATCAATCTGGCACAGGAGAGCAAACTCTCCTGTTGAATGAAAACCATATACTTCCTCAAGAACTCTCATCAGGGCACATATGGGAGCCGTCGCCCTCGGGTCGACAGCGTCCCCCTTTCTTTCTCATTCTCATACCTTAGCCATTTCTCTATCGCTTCTTGCATCAAATCTCATTCCTTTCCGCCCTCTGCACCTTCCATATTACTCCTGGCCTTGAGCACGAAGGCCGAGCACTCTCAGGCAGTCGCCTTTAGTACCCTTTGAAACCACAAGTCTAGACATGCGCTGCATTGCAGTACCCGTGAACCTCCACACTTCTCCGGGTTTGAGGAACTCAAAGGTGGAGTTGTCAGGATCCCTCGGGAATGAAACGGCCCGCACACCATTCCAGAGCCCACTATCGACTCACACGTGCCCGCTCGCGTAGCACGGTAGTCGGATTTCCCTCATTCAATCTCTCACTGAAAACGCGAAAACTATACATATATATAGGTCTAGGTTGGGATTTATACAATAGGCCCGAAGGCATCGTGAGCTGGATCTGAAGTTCGAAAACAAACTCGAGGGATCTCATCCTCGAGGGTTATTAATCCGAAAAATCGTTGGCTAAATGGCCCGAGTTAAGTGGGATCCGATAAAACGCCACTTAACTCGTCCTGCACATGATAAATCAAATACACAATAGAGTAGCGTAAAAACAGAGAACGAGTCCTAAACGGACCTGGTAGAAGCTCCAAACGGGTCCACGCGCCTAGGCGGCGAGCTCCTACACCGTACCTACACAATCAAGCTAAAAACTAACGCCCGCATGATGAATCACACATCCTATAGCATGCACACACAATCAACACAATCACGCATCAATCAACACACATCAACCTATATCAATTCTAGCAAGTCTACTTAGGCTAGTTTGCATTAGATCATGATCATTACCTAGTTACCCTAATTAGTTTCTTAGCCTCCATTTTTAACACCACTCAATCAAACAAATTTCATATTTTATCCTTAATCAAATCTACATTTATATATATTATTATAACACACAATTCACCAATCCTAGCATGCAATTCTAATAATCAATACTTTCAAATAATTAAGTTAAAATAAATTATACCTCGCGTCGTCGAAAATCGGCGACGGCTAGGGTTTCCGTTTCGTGGCTCGAAACTCGAACTCGGCACCTAGCGGCGTCCGAAGTCCGATCAGATTGGACCGGGTGCGTTCGGCGGATGATCCGGCGAATTTTCCGATCGATTCTGGCAGTTTTCCGGCGAGTGTCGGCAGTTTTCCGGCGGATTCCGGCGGTTTTCCGGCGATGATTCGGGACGGGGCAATCAGGGGTCTATCGGCACCAGCTCGACGAGCTTGGTCCAATGGTGGTGTCAAACAGGGTAGCCGGGGCGGCGATGGCTGTCGGCGGCGGCGTCGAAAATGGGCGGCGGCGGCGGCGTGCTCCGATCGGGGCTACGGCCGGCCTCGACGGCGGTCAGGATGATGGGGGAAACGTCGGTGACGGCGAGGGGTGGTCGTCGGGGTCACAGCGGCGGCGGCGCGACCCGGACGGCGGCGAATCGACCAAGGCGAGGCCGTCGCGGCTTGTGGGGCGATTGCGGCGTCGTGGCGGCGAGACGGTGGCTGGGGTCGGTCGTGGCGGCACGGCGACGGCACGGCAGGGCGGAGCGGCGTTGATCGGCGGTAACGCGGCGTCGGCAGGTGGCAGCACACAAGCGGCGAGGGTTTTGGGTGAAGAAGTGTCGGGAGAGGAGAAGAAATACTCCTCAATGGCAGTTTCGTAAATAAGTATTGACTCGATTCCTACTCGAGTCAAAATAATAACTAGTTCGTAATAAATTCTAAAACAAATCTAGAAAAATATGGAAAAATCCCATAAAATAAAACAAACACAACAACATCCAAATGGCATGCTCTATAACTAATAACCCACCCGAATATAATCCAACGCGTCCTAATGCGTTATTCGACCTAAAACTATTTCTACGATCAAACATATAAAAAGAAAAAAAATACTGCATACTTTCATATATTCTGATAACTCATTTCTCACCATCTTCTCGACGTTATCATCATATATTCAGGTACACCTGGCTCTCATCGCTCATAACTCACGGCTGGCCTCGACTCAGCACGCGGTTCATGAAACTGACTCGACTCGAACCAACGGTTGAACCGACTGGTTCGCTCCCGTAAAACCCTGACTCGAGTCACGGGTTTTACAAATAAGGTAGTTAATGTTAGTTACCCTGTATTAACACTAATTTAGATGTGATAATTATTACCTTAATTAATTTGATTAGTTTAACCAACCTGAAATAAATATAAAAATCACAACTCTGCCCAATTTACAATATCAGTTACCATAATCAACTATGCAATTCCCTTGTAACAAGTATAAAAATCATATTTTTATTTTATTTATGGGCAAAAATCATAACTTTTACTTCTTCCAACTATCCATCATACAAACCATACAAAAATCATGGTAAATAGCGTAACAAACATCTAATCTAGCATGTCCTAATGAGATCTACGTGATTCTACAATAACCAACACAATGCCACACCAAATTGAGTGAAAAATCTGAGGAAGTGGAATACCTCAAACCAGAAAATGAACCACGCGAGGGCGATGATGATTTGGAGGCGGAATGGGGTGGGGGAATGCATGGGAGGCTACAAGAGGAGGAGAGGAAGGGGGAGGAATGGAATGAGTGGAGGAGGATTAGAGGAGAGCAAGAAAAGTAGAGTAGATGGTCGGGTTCGCGGTTGTAGAAGGAAGAGGAAGTGGGAGGTGGCATTGGCTAATCAGTGTCACAGCCCAATGAGGGCCGAAACTTATGAAAAGCTTGTGGGCAGTGCCGCGACTTTGGTAAGTGAGTGCAGGGGCATTGCACAGATGTCTCAAAATCACCATGTCGAGCAGTGACACAACCTTGGCCAGAAATGCAAAATAAAGAGCTGAAAAAAATGATAAAAGTCATGGAAATCAAGTGGGCTAACTCGGATAAACTTTAGGGCTCATCTAACAAGGTATTCCATGAATGCTATGGCAAGTAACTAAAAACTCTGTTCTACTACTAAACCAACTGAAAACACATGCAAAACATGCTACTACACGACCCTAAGCTACCAATCTACTAACGTATATGAAAAATGACCTAAAATCTATCACTGAGGTTGTTCTAGTGAGTCTCAACTACTCGAAGCTATCACATACGGGCTCTGGCTCTTGGAACTACAAGTTATAAAGCATAAGCCTTTGCTGTTGGTGCTCAACCAGATGTATCTGACAACAGTTATAACCAACACCTTGGCTAACCATACCAACACATAACATAATTCGTATAGTACATAGGCAGTCAACTCAGATAGACAACATACTACTCGGGTTGGTCGACTCCATTAACCACAACCAAAACACCGGGCTGCAGGATCTGTTTTACATGCAGAATGTTCCAACTAGTTTATTTATAACAAAACTAAAAACTTCATTAGGTAGGATCCATCAAGTACTGTCCTCTAATCGTTACAAATTATTATTTCATATTATGTACAAAAGTATTATTACTAGTTCATTATAATGAAAAACAATAATAATGATTTTAGCATTTTTATATTTAAAAAAATAATACAAAGAATATTTTTGTTGGAGTCCCCACATATGATGAATATGAGAGAAAGACTACATTATATTGGAAGTGTAAAGACATGGAGCTAGTTAAAGAGGTAGAAGGAATACGAGGAGAATTGTGGGAAACAAAAGAAAGATAAAGCTCATTGGTGAATGTTCAAATGCTCGGGGAGGAGTATTTGTTATTAGCTTTTTGTATCATATAGGTTGACCGTATCTCGAGTATATATATTTTATATATTATCAATAAATATTTAGTTGTAGGTACTTGTGTGTACAACATTGAATGTATTATTATGTGCTTTACTATGAGGTTTTGCAATGACGCATGCCCTCTTTCTTTGATGAAAGAGATCCTCTCATCACAAATGTATGAACTTTTGAATTAGAGTGTCTTTTCTAATTGGAGATTATGGGTCTTCCTAATTAGAATGTCTTCTTAAATTAGAGATTATGCTCTTCCCAACAGAATATGTTATCTGTTGGAGATTGTGGGTCTTCTCAATTAGAGTGTGTGAGTCTTTCCCAATTTGAGTGTGTACCAAAAGTTGTGTGCTCTTCAAATAATATTGTGTACCCATTATTTGATAATAGTTGATCTTTTGATGTGGTTTTCCTTATATTTTGGAGGGTTTCCATGTAGTTGTATGTCCTAAATTTTTTATACTTTATTGTTTTGTCTTGTCCAACATACAACAAGATAGTGATCGAAAATCTCAACAAGTAGATCATCCGCTCCCAACAATTATACAAATCTGATTATTTAGAATAAGACTCCACTTAGAATCAAACGATCTTTAAACAAGTAATGTCCTAAATGAAGTAGCGAAAATAAAAAATAATAAATAGGTCACCTTATAATTAAAATATGATACACACTAAGAATATTTAGTTTTTAGAAAGGTCAACATAATCACGATTGTGCTTGGATATAGAATAAACAGGAAGTTAAATTCATTCATTAACGTGAACCACATGAGAAAATGATCGGTTAATTTTCTTGTTCTCCATGCCAATTAATTAGAAAGTGCACGTTCTTACTCCCTTGTTTTTGTTTTATTGTTAAATTGCGAAATTGTCCAATACCAAAGTAGTTTATTATTGAGTAAAACTGACATTATAAGCAACATATCTTCATATAAAGCCTCTAACTGTTGACCTCACAAGAATCAAGTATGATTGATTATTATCTTCTCAAATCTAATTTACTTCATTTATAAAAGTTGATGTCAGCATTCATGCCATGAACTCAGTTACTTAAAAATAGCATACTTATTTATCCACCAACACATGTTTTGTGTTTTATGATACATGGAATACTTTCACGGCACACAATTTGAGTGGGGACAATACCATTTGAAATCATTAACCAAAAATTATGCTAAATGTAAGTTTAATTTTAGTATTTCATATTAACTTGAACAGTTGATTGTTGTAAATAATGTAAGGATTTATGTATAATTCAGAAAGCCCTTGGCATGTAAAGAATATAGCAAATCTTGAAAGTTCTTAGATATAATGTTTAAAAGTTAACATTAAATGTAAATGTGGTTAAATAGAATTTGCTAGATGAACCTGTTAATATATGGGTGTTGAAGTGATCCTCAAGTTCTATGTATAAGACTCCAATTTTTCATGTTAGGCTCACGAGTCCATGCTTCCTAGCGGAGATTCCCTAATTGGAGACTACGTCGTCCGGAGTCCTGCAGTGCTTTATCGATATTTTATCAAGTTCCTCTTCATGTAAGCAAATTATATTAATGTATCTAGTTATCCAAATATAGAAGTTATTTAATTTTGTTCTTATTAATTTCACCTTCTTATTATATTTATATTCTACACAAACTCTCAGCATTCATCTCTTTACTACACAACTATTAATATTAAAACTCTCAAAAAATTGTATATCATATGAAGTTCTTGATGTACATATGAGGCGACAAACATAAGTCACATATGGGACTCACTAACATGGAAATCCAAAAGCCTATATATTGACCTCGAGGATTTGTTTTGCCCCCTCTTATGCATTAATACGTTAGTCAAGGATATTCTACGTAATCACATCCACATTCAATATCAAGTCTTAAACATTATAAGTAAGCACTTATGATTTCTTTAAGAAAACTATTACATATTTAATTAAAATCTTACTATAATTTATATAATTCGGGGTGTGATTAAAATTCAATTTGACTATGATATTACATATTAAAAGTTAATTCAATAAGAAATATATTCCAATGTCTTCAAATAAAGGTACGATTTAAGTTGATTTAGAACTCGAGTAGCAGACATTGTTAAAGTAAAAAAATTGGCATGGTATCATAGTTGAAGGGTGTGATTTTGAATCATGCCAAAGCCATTCTAATGCCTTAAGGAATTAACTTCCCACATTATAGGGCTAGTTTTTTTGTTTTTGTTTTGCTCTTATGACGTTTCAGCATTTGCATTGTGGTTGATTCTAGGCCACAACAAGACTATGGCCCATCAATATTGATTTTTATTATTTATTATTATTATTTAAAATTAAAAAAATTAGGAATATAAATTTAGCGTATCTAAATTATGAAACTTTAATAAAAATTGTAAATTCTAATCAGATATTTATAATCACATTATAACTCCAACTAAAATTTGATAATATTACATGAGTCTGCTGATTTTTATAATTTTTTATTTATAATTTGTGCATAATTTAGAATTCGTATTCCATTGCTGCATGCCATTTAATGTAAAAAAAAATTAAGACTTGTCCATCCAAGTTAAAAATTTTAAGAGATGAAACTCACTTTACCGTAGTAAGATTTTTCTTAAATTAAAATCTTTTATTATTAGTATCTACTTATAACATGTATCCTCAATAAAATTCAAATGCTAATTGACCGATTACTTTGGCTTATATATATTAAATTCACCATGATTTATTCTAATGTTGATTTGCCCCCTGTTTGTTCACATGCTAAGGCATTTGTGTGACACCCCGGGCTCGGCTCTGCCCGTGGACACGACCCGGAAATGTCACCGACGACCGAACCGTTCGCTAATCTGCTGGGTTCGGTTAAGCCGAGCCCGGATCTGCCCTCGGTGTCTCAAGATGGAGATGCAAACATGAAATGCATGGATGGGATGTGTGGGTTCTAACGTAGTCCTACATGCATGCTATGATGTACAAGCAAAGACAAGACAAAAT
>JAURVB010001234.1:0-80542 GCA_033002965.1 Piper betle | reverse complement strand
AGATAAACAAGGCAGATATTTTACCTTATTTTTAATATTTTGAATAGCTTTTGTATGTTCAGCTGTCCATGGAGGAGGATTTTTCTTGAGACGTTGCCATAATAGTTTACAATCTTTGGCAAGTTCTTTATAAAAATCTGAAACATAATTTAAACTACCTAGAAATCTTTGTAATTGATTTTTATCTAGTAATTCATCTGGAAATTTAGATGAAAACACAATAACTCTTTGAATAGGAGTTATATATCCTTTTTCTATATCATGTCCTAAATATCTTATTTTAGATTGCACTAAAACCATTTTTCTTTTTGAAAGTACTATTCCATTAGTTTTAGCAATTTTATAAAATTGATTCAAGTGTTTAAAATGCTGATCTAAATTATTAGAATATACTAAAACATCATCTATATAGACCATGATGTATTCTATATAAGGATTAAATATATCATTCATAATTTTTTAAAATTCTGAAGGAGCATTTTTTAATCCAAACGGCATTACATTCCATTCATATTGTCCAAATGGAACATTAAATGACTATTTTATATCTATCCTTTTCATTAATTTGGAGTTGACTAAAATCTAGATTTTAGATCAAACTTACTAAATACTTGAGCATCATATAATCTTTTTAATAAATCTTTTTTAATTAGGTATTGGATATCTTATCCATTTTAAATACCTTATTTAATGGTTTATGATTGATCACCAGTCGTGGGTCCTTTTTTATCTCTAGACATTATATATATATAAAGCAAAACAAGACCAAGGAGATTTACTTTCTCTTATTAACATTATTATTTAATAAAGTTGTCATCTTCTTTTGACAATAAATAACCAATTCTTTACTCATTTGAATTGGTCTTGCTTTCGTAAGAATTTGAGATTCATGAAATTATCTTCATAAGGAAGGGTAACTTTATATTTCTTTCTCTCCACAGAAAGCACTAGGTAAATCAGTGCACAAGTCTTCTTTAAATAATTTTTTATTTTATTTATTTTTTCTAAAATATCTACAGAATGTAATCTTTCTTCTAATTTTAAACTATTAACTTCTTCTTTTAAATAATTTATATGTTTATTTTTAAGAAATGATTTTTCTTTTAAATTAGATATTAATGTTTTATGAGCAAGAAATTCTAATTTAAAAGTAATTTCTTTACCTTTAAACTTTGTGTGAATTTCTGTTTCATCTATAGTAAAAGGTTTTATTATTACAGTAAAAGGATTTCCTAAGATTAATTCTGTTCCTGCATCTTTTACTAAGATAAATGTTAAATATAAACATGTTTCATTTATACAAACTATTGCATGCGGTAATTTGTATTGTATTTTTAATTTTTTATCATTAGCGGTAGATAAGGCTTGTTTAGTTTTTTTATAAAATTTAGTAGGAATTAATCCTCCATAGATTATATTTCTATCATCTCCAGTATCAACTTAAAGCTAATGTATCTAATGTAAATTTTTTGTCAAGAATTGTTTTTATTTTTAAAATACATCTTCTACAAATAGTTTGTTCTATAACATTTAAATAATATTGAGATTCTTTGGATTTTGAGGTTTCTCCTATTTGGAATTTGGAATCTTCAAAGATTTTTAAATCTTCTTCTTCTATATCTGATTCTTCAATTTTATTATTATCTATTAATTTAATATTTCTATTTTTTTCTTTCTACTTTTAATGTATTGATTTCATGTTGTAAATCTTGTAATGTAATTGGTTTTTACGTTTTCATTCTATCAAAGACTTCTGTCATAGTATAAGAAGGATAAAGTATAGCTTCCATTTTAGGTTTTAGTTTATTTTCTCTTGTAGACGCAATAACCTTTTCTAATAATTATCTCTTTTGCTCTTTATCTTGTATATTATCTATTAAATCTAATAATAGAGATTCTTGTGTATTAATCATATTAATACTTAGATTATTTAAAGCATTACAAGTATCATAAATATCATTACATTCACATTTTGATGCAGGTATATCACTTTCTCTAGTCAAGTAATTTGATTTTTTCTATTTCTAAAGCTCCATATTCTGATATATCACTTAATTCTTCTAACAAAGAATACAAGCTTTCTTTTCTTCTTTGAGAATATTAAGTTTCTTAATTTTATTTCTTAATATATATATATATATATATATATATAGACACACACTAGATTTTCTTTTGAGATTTAGTCTAAAATTAATCAAACAAGATTCACCCAATGCACGGTTTTATTTGAAATTTATTTTAATTATTTTTTATTAGCAAATTAAAAAGCTTATTAAATACAATAGAATTTTTTTCAATTTTTATTTTTAAAAACTAGATTACGAGGAGAGCTTTTTGTAAACTGTTACCGATAGGCGATGAACAACTTTAAGGGCCAAAAAGAAAATCAAATAAATTTAGTGTTTAAATTGTATATGCCCATCTTCATTTTCTCAACTCAATTAACATTAAAATATTTTTCTGAAAAAGAAAATTGACTTCCATAAATTTTCACATAGACATCCTAGAGGGACAAAATGCCAAAAACTGATTTCTATATGCTCTTTTAACGGGAATCCCCAAGAATAGGCAGCAGAGGGATGCAACGATATCGCCGGAGTCGTCGCCGGCGGCGGGGCTGCCGGATCAGAGGTAGGAGACGGCGGAGATTGACAGCCATTACAGAATCGGAGACACCCCAAATTACTCGCGGGCCTCTTGACAAAATGCGTGGCCCAATAACAAAAGCCCACAAAACTTGAGTTTGAACTCTGAACTCCAAACTCTTTTTTTTAACAAAATATCAAAATTGATTTGACAAAAAATCAAATTTTAAATCGATACTCGAGTACAATCACAAGCACAAACCTGTTTTGTAGAGCTTAATGCAAACTTTTAACTCAGGTTCCAAGGGAAGCTTAATCATGCTTACAACAAGATATAGAGTAAAAATTCATAGTTAGTTAGAGCCGAGTTTAATACGAGTAAACATTCGAGCAATGACAACAATGACAACAGTGGACCTTTAGGTGAAATTTCCTAGTGGGCTATCCATAAATTTTATTCATTGCAGCTAATGACAAAAATGTCAAGCACAATCACTTTTACAAGTTCTTGTTAAGAAGAAAAAAATTAGCATTAACGAGTGATGTTATTGTGTCAGTTATATTTTATTTAATGTGAGCTCTAAATTTTAAAAATAGTTAGATAACGATGATAATTTTATTCAAGTTAAAATATATATGTATATAATCATATAATTAAGATGAATGACTAAATTATCATATTGTTGATATTCTTATACCAACTAACTCTTACTAAGCTCACATTAATAAGTAAATGGGGATTTTTTAGTTTTAGTTTTATTTATTAAGTTTAAGTCAAACGTATAATCCAGCTTGGAAATATTTCATGGGCCGAACGAAAAACGTCCAACCCAACAAAATAAAGCCCGCCCTCGCCTAAAACAATCGTCGGAGCGCCGGCCAAGATCGCGGCGCGGCGGAGAAGATGTCGTCGACGCTGCTGGAGGTGACGAGGGCGGCGCACGAGGAGGTGGAGCGTCTGGAGCGTCTCATCGTCAAGGACCTGCAGACGGAGCCGGCCTTCAACCGCGACCGACTCTTCCAGAACCACCGCGTCCGCCGCATGATCGACACCGTCATCGCCACCAACGATAAGCTCGTAGTCTTTTCTTTTCCTATGTAATCTTTTTGCGTTTGGTTTTCGATTGTGTCGTGAAAGTTTGCTGCTTTTGCTAGGTCGAGATTTACGAGGATAGGGACAATGCGAGGAAGGAAGAGATTGCTGCTCTTGGTGGGCAGAATGAGACCGGTACTAATGTTTTTGGTACTTTCTATGATCGGTTGAAAGAGGTGAGCTATTTTCTTCGGTTTTTGATTTGGAGTGTGAATGGGATGCAATTTGTTGCTTTCTCAACAACCTAGGCATGTCGATGGTTTACTGGTTGTTTATCATATTATCTTGGTATCTGTTTTTGTGGGAACATGTGGTGTTAGGGTGATTGTATGAAGAGTGTGCATTCTGTGAATGGTAATTGAATGCATGTTATTTGCAGATTCGAGAGTACCACAGACGTCATCCAGCTGCGCGAGTTGTTGATGCCAGTGAGGAGTATGAAGAGCTTTTAAAAGAGGAGCCGCTCATCGAGTTCAGTGGCGAGGTGTGCCTCTCTAAATTAACCTCCTCTCTCTAAATATACTCATTAATAGTTCCAATCGTTCAATTGCTAGACTTGCATCAAGACTAGGACCATGTTACTCATTTCAAGAACACCCAACTCTAACTATAATTAGAGTATTGTATTTTCTGGGTGTGTTGATGATATATTCCTAAGCCTTGACAATTTATTCTACAAAAAAATTCATAGATTCCAGATGACTTGAACAAAAAATATCAATTATTTGAGATATAATACCGGAAACCAGATGACTTGAGCAAAAAATATCAATTGTTTGAGAAATAATGCTGGAAACTAGAAAAATGAAGTTCATGTGGAAGAATTTAGTTGACATGAGCCTCCTTTTCTGCGTGGGTTAGAAGTTGGACCTATTGGATCTGCATTCGTGCTTAAGATATTTAAAGAGCAAAAGGAGGAGAGTTTTGTTTGGGGAGGGGGGGTATTATATTGGGGATTTCATTTGTTATGCTGAAGAGTATGTATTTCTTAATTTCAATTCAGTCAACTTGAATGTTATTCTGATGAAAATTTTGTCATGCTTGAATAGGAATCTTTTGGACGATACCTAGATATGCATGAATTGTATAACGAGTATGTCAACTTGAAGTTAGGAGAACCTATAGAATATTCCGCCTATTTGGATGTGTTCCCACAAATGCATACTATACCTCGCAATCGGAAGTTTTCAAGGCAAGTCAGATGCTTCTCCTCTTGACATCAAACTTTTAAAAGTGGGTTGATAATTATGTCCATGCCTATCTAAATATTCATCTGATGTTTCATTGCAGGCAGTACAGGGATTACCTTGAACATGTACTTGAATATTTAATATCCTTCTTCCAGCGTACGGAACCACTGCAAAATCTGGACAGAATATTCTCTAAGGTTCTATTTCTCTTGTCTTCTACTTTGTGTTTGTCTCATTTTTTCAGTGTGTTAGTGTGTGCGTGTGCACATCTTTATCTTTTTTTTTTTTTTTTTTTGACAGTTTTTGCTGCTTAAATATCAATTCACTTGCAGGCTGAAACTGAGTTTGAAGAACGTTGGGTGGAAAATAAGGTTCATGGATGGGAGAAAACAAACATGGAAAATGGTGATGTTTCTCTAATTATTGATCTCGACTATTACAACAACCCAGAAGAGCTCTTGGAAGTTGGGGCAGAGAAGTTGAAAGAGGTATTTCTAGTGCTTAATTAATTTTTAGTAGATGTCTCTGAGAGACGGATCTGTAACAAATTGATGGTGCACTTATATTTTTTATAATAGTTGTGCGCTAAGAGCTCTTTTTTCTGCATCATCTGACTGCAGTAGACTTAATCTATTTCTGAGCTGTTTCTTTTGTTGCTCATTATCAGAACTATGGACAGAACAAGTTCCAGTAGTAATATGTTCGATGATTTTTGTTGAAATGATTTTTAACTCAAATGCACAAGGCAAAATTTGTGTCTTGCTGAATAATAAGGAAGCACAGCTGATTTTTCCTTCCAATTTACATGCCTTACCATTTTTTGCATGGAGACTACTTAGTAAAAACATTTTTATATATAAATATATAAGAAAACGATAAGAGTGAGAACTTTAGGAACCCATTTTTAGATTGTTGAAAAGGATTCACCGGTGATGTTGCTTTTACTCTGCAAAAGGCTTTTTTGTCATGATGCTTTTACAATTTAAACCCAACACTCTAAAAATGGGTTCCTAAAGTTCCCAAGTTCTCACTCTATTATTTCCCTATATAAATATGTATAGTAGATTCTTGTGGGAATTCGTTGTGGGCCCTCCACCTTTGTATAAATTGTGAATGTGCTTTTGACTTAGTCTTTATTTATGTCACTCTTTGCTTACTAAATTAATGTTAAATTTATTTTTATTTTCTTGGTTTTCTTGATGGTGGTTACTATGTAGGCACTGACAGCTCTAGGTTTAAAAAGTGGTGGGACACTTCAGCAACGCGCAGAAAGGCTTTTCTTAACAAAGGTAATAGTTGTTTGAATTATTCTGGTCTGCAGGTACTTTTATCTTTAATTAGTCGTATGCCTTTCGATTTGATTGCCATTCTCATGCAGGACACACCTCTTGTGGAGTTAGACAGAAAACATTTTGCGAAAGGTTCTCACGGCTTAGAACATAGTAATGGAGCGTTGGCTTCAAAACAGATTAATTCCTCAAAAGAAATTGCTTTGATGGAGGTCAAGATACAAAGATTATGTGAACTGCTAAATGAGGTGCCTCCTAAGTGAATTTTTTATTTAAACTATTGTAATAGTCCTACTCAGAAGAACGTGTTTTTTTGTGTGTTATCTCTTGTCATGTGCTTTCTTTAATCTGCATTGTTACTAGACAAATTATTTGTGCTTGCTTTTCTTACATCCTGCTAAACGAGGTACTTCACTTCAATGAATTAGAATAATTATTGCAGACTTAGTCCCATGATTTTTTTTATTGCGGAATTTGCTTCTTGTCAATGTTTTATCTAAGTTCCCGGTTGTTTTTCAACAAAATATATGAACATCTTTTCGACATTTTTTATTATCTTTTAAAATTTTTGGAACTGTAGAAAATTGCTCTTACAAAGGAGAATGTGGAAAAAAACAAGCTTTGACATATGAAGAAATGGAAGCAGAGCGTGAAGAGGTAATCTGTTGAATGTTTACGATACAAAATCATTTTTCTTATTAAAAATTAAGGATTCCAGTGTGAGGTAGTTGAAGGTAAACTGATTAGCTTTTCTGATTGTAACAATGTGTATTTTTCATAAACTAAGTAAGCAATTGTCAGTAGAACACTTCTATTAGCATCTGTTCTATGTAAACGGACTTCCAGCATTGTTTTACCATCTGTTCTAATCTAGAAGTTGGGAACAAGGATCCTAGTATGTGGGTGGATAGGTTTATCAGGAACTGTATAATTATAAGGATTTTATGGTCCTGGGCTATATTTTTTAAAATTTTATGCCTTCTTTGATGCAAGATCTGATTAGTATCTATTTCAAATATCATTTTGATTATTGGGCTCCAGTTTAGGTACAAATTTTGGGCTTGTTTTGAGATATGATTCTCTTTCTTGATAGTCTTCTATATCTTTCAATATCTACTCTTAAATTTTCTATTATTAGGCATTATAGATTACTTTTGACTCTCAGCTTTCACTTAAGCTACCTTTATCTTTAATTATCAAACAGGAAGAAATACCAGCTGATACTGAAAGTGATGAGGAGGATCAGCAAATCTACAATCCTCTGAAACTTCCCATGGGTTGGGACGGCAAGCCTATTCCTTACTGGCTGTACAAACTTCATGGTCTTGGGCAGGTATGTGACGTGTTTCCATCTGCATATATACAAGCAGCTATAGTTTATCTTTCACCTATGAATGGCACTATTATATCTACTGGTATGGTCCTGTTTTCTTAAATGTTGCCAGCGCTAAATTTTTTATGTTGTTAGATATTGGATACTGAACGCAGCATGTAGATGCTGAGATTCAAATCAAAATGCCTGAGTTGTATGTGGGTGCTCATGTGAGTGCAATCACAGGCATCCTATTTTATGTTGTCTTAGATGACGCTGGAGCATGAATAATCGCCCTTACTTAGTAGTTGTATATTAAAAGGAATGATTTACCTTCTTATGGGCAGTCCTCTGGCCGGATAAAGGAAGAGGGTATTCAGCCTTTAAAATTTAACCTTTAGTAATCACATGGATTCTAGATTAGGATCCTTGTTCTCAACTTCTTTTTGGGGTAATAAGGTGGAAAAAGAAGTTTTATTTCTACATGCTTCTTTCCAGGAGTAATCCTCCGTTAACGTGGCAGTGAACCTTTTCTGTGTTGGGCATGTAGTTTTGTACCTCCCCATGTAATTGAAACCACGCCTTTTTTTCTGGAATTATTGTCGCATACTTCAAGTGAGTTATAAAAATTTTCCATTTCCCAACTTTGTAAAATTGTAACTCTAATTTAGCAAAGATGAAGTTTGTTGTGTAATCTAAAAGAATTAAATAAGTCAATGTTGGCTATGTTGAGAATCTGATTCCATATTCCCATGCTAATTTCAGGAATTCAAGTGCGAGATATGTGGCAATCACAGTTATTGGGGACGCAGGGCTTTTGAGAGACACTTCAAGGAATGGAGGCACCAGCATGGTATGCGTTGCCTTGGAATTCCCAACACCAAGAACTTCAATGAAATTACATCAATAAAGGTAAGCAATTCACCGGCCATCACTCATTTTTTAAAGCAAGAGAACTAAAAGTAAAGGCTTCTTGTATAGTTCTAACTCTTAGTTTTTGTTTCCGAACCACTCTTTCCTCTGTTTTAAATTCAATTTTTCAGGAAGCTAAGGAGTTGTGGGAGAAAATACAAGAAAGGCAGGGAGTAAACAAATGGCGGCCTGACCTTGAGGAGGAGTACGAAGACAGGGAGGGAAATATATATAACAAAAAGACATTCACAGATTTGCAACGCCAAGGACTCATTTAAGAAGGAAAATTCATGCCCGTATTCCCTCATTTTGTGGGAGCCGATAGAACCGAAGTCCTAGTTTTAATATTTGGTGCTTGATTTTTTCCACAGTATAGTTTCATTTTCATCGTGAAGACATACTGCTTATTTTATCGTATAAGAACACGAATATTTGATTCTGTTACTAAATTTCAGATGCTATCAACAAGATTTCTTGATCAATTCAGATGCAAATTTTTCGAAGGCGTCTGGGCATCCGTTGCTTTAACAGAGTGAACTGGATAGAGGGGGAGGCTCAGAGGTGCGCGTTACAAACATACTGGATGCCGTCCCATAATTGAGTAGTTATAATGGGAGTGAAAAAAGTTTATTTATTATTTAAATTTGTATACAGCTATATACTTTGTTAAAATTGAGTAGATATTCATTATTTATAACTAAAAAATAATACAGTAATATATTTTAAAATTATTTTTGCATAATCCTACTATACATTATTAATAAATTTTAAATGTACCCCATTCATCTGTGGATCTTTAGCTACCTCATTATAAAGGATAATGCGAGTATGAAAGCCGGGAAATTGATCAGGCAATAATTATCTTTAAATAATACAATGATCAAAATTGGTGCTGTTGTCATTTCCTTGTTAAAATACAAATTTTCCAGCCTCAAAAAAATGGCTTGTTGCTTCCGAATCATGCCTACATTTCCCTATTCTTACATTGAGAGAATCTAAGGAGGTGAAAAATGTGACAATACGGGAAAAATCAGCAATGAGAAGATTTTACAGTTAAATGGTAGGTAAGCAGCGAAAAAATTCCTCTCTTCTTCTGAAAGGACGAATAATGCAATGCTGTAAGGTTCCTCTAATGCATAAACAGTCGGCAATTTGAAGCTTTACAGAGACAGGGTACTTTGCAATCTTCTGATTCATCGGAGTCAAACGAGTAGCCGTACCTGTAAAAAATCACCAGAAACAGAAATATCAGAACCAAGAACTGCAATTTTATGATGCTAAAGCAGCAGACAAAAAGTGGCACTTTGTTTCCTGCAGATACATTTCTTTTTGCTATAAGTAATATACGAGACTCGTCATTGCCCATGCTTATGATCCTTGCATGGCAATTTGGCATGCACTGTTACAAGAAAGAGAGTAATACTTATGTTAATAACACAAATGATTAATTTCTTTTCAAATTATCGTTAGGAACAAACTACTCACAGAATGATTAATCAATCGTGCAATGTTCCCTTTCATTGTGGCATCAATCACAACTTCATCACTTATCTTAAACAACTGCAGCAGAAAAATTCAGAGCAGCATTTGAGTCAGTTGTGGTGGAAAAATCCAAATACACTGTTTCAATGTCATGCTCAAAAGAGTTAGTTACTGAGATAACATATCAATGCATGCAAATGAAAGTTCGCTTGCGAAGAAAGATTGAGAGAGGTAGCAGCTCACGTAGCAGTCCTTGCCTTCTGACCGGTATCTTATCTCTCTCAGATCTGCAATGCTGTGCCTTAACCGCTCGCCTCTATACTCGAGAATCTGCAAGACAGGAAGACAACAAAAAAGTGAGTAGATTCATCAAGCAATGTTTTAATTCCTAACTACTCATTTAGGCATCCAAATTTGCACGTAACCATCTGACAACCATTAAATTAGGTCTAGCTTCTCTTGAATTAACACAACCTATAATACAGCTGAAGAATATGTAAAGGCATCACAATAGGAAAAAACTAGCATTCTACAAATGCTGAGAACATCTTGTGCTTTCTCGGATGTAAAATTGATGCCGTGCATGCCCAATTCACGAAGCTTATTTTAGGAATGAGGCGTTTACAGAGCCTCATTTTAGTTATTTTACATCAGTTTCCTGATTTGATTTCAGCATATTACTTGCCCTAGGAATTTTTATTTAAGTTTGATTTGCTTAGTGAAAGTTTCCTTGTTTGAGTCTTACTTTGTTTAGGAGTTCCCTTCATTTGTTTTACATGATTTAGGACTTGTACTCTCAGCGTTACTTGACATGGAAGAAGAACAATTACAAATACTCGTGCAATTGGCCAGAAGCCTCAGTTTTCAGTTGAGTAATAAAGTAATTCTTCCCCCAAATGTGCTCAGGCAACACCAACCCTGTTCTTCCATTTCTTTTTCTTCTTTTGCTTGTTTTGTTGAAACGAAATAATCTAGTAGTTCAGCATAAAAGTGCTTCAAAATATCCACCAGGCGACTGAAAATTATTTATTTATATTCATAAAAGCAACTGAAAATTAAATTCTTCTAAGAAAAAAAACTAAAACGCTGGTTTGTACTACTTTGCTTCGATTTTTTTAAAAAAATATTGAATGGTATTTTGTTTAAAATTAGTTTATAAAATAAAGAATTGATTATATTTAAAATATCATATATTTGTTTAATAAATGCTTATTTATTGTTTGTCTTTTTCTTTTAATATATATACATATGTATGTATGTATGTATGTATGTACATTGATGTGGTGTCTTTTGAGCATTTACTATTAATTATAACACCCATTTATTTAATTATAAACTAAAGGTTCACTGCTGTGGGTTTTATTGTCTTCAAAAGAGAAGTAATAATATATTGATACATAGTTTTGATGGTTTAGTTTTTTTTTTTTTTGCGAAAAGTGTAATTAATTAATTAGCTGTTCATGGAAGAAGGGGAGCATGGCCCGCTCGTTGTGCGGGGCCCTTGACTTGTGCCATTGTCAACGGGTGGGGTACACAAGATTTCCGTTCCTTCCCAAACAAGTATCGGCCAAGGGCATTATCATATCGCCTTCCTCATCCGAGCTCCGACGATCCGCCGTCGAGGGCTGCCGAACCGATCGCTACCGCCGCCGCCGCCGCCTTCGTGGCCACCGCAAGCGGACGATCTGCGGTTCCGGTAAGGCAAGTTTTCGGTTTGCTGGTTTTGGGGGTTTATTATGTGAAGATTGCTTGGTTTTGGAAGAAAAAAATTCACGGAATTCGTTTCAGTAGCTGGCTACAGTGTTATTTATTTGCCTGTTTTAGGATTAATTATGTGAATGTTACTTGATTGTGGAGAAAAAGTTTGTTGCTTTACATGCAATAGCTAGCTACAATGGTGATTCTTTGCTTGCCGCTGTGAAGGTTGCTTGCTTCGTGGAAACATAAAGTTTGTAGCTTTACATTCTGTAGCTACCCGTTATAGTATTTCTTTGCTTGAAATTACGTGTTATTGTTCGATTTTGTGAATTTTTTTTGTTGCTTTCCATTCAGAACCAAAGATTCTTGTAGAGCGACATACATTGGTTGTTGCTCCTTTTCTCCAGTGGCGATGGCGGCAAAACCTTCGCCCATGACCACGGAAGCGATTGCACTTACGGAGAAGAAAATGGATATGTCTCTAGGTTTGGGCTATTTTAGCTTTAAGGTTTATGGTGTTTATGCCATGGACATGACGAGAGTTTGTTTGAAATACCTGATTCCTATATTTATTTATTTCTTTATTGCAGATGATATAATTAAGATGTCGAAGAAGCCTAAAGCTAAACAGAACCGTGCTCCTGTGAGTGTCTTCTCTTCCCCTCTCTGATGTCTGGAGACGCACACGCATAGTTGAACTCATATATAATTGCTGGCATGAATAGAAATGAAATTCCTGTTATTATAACTTGTTTTTCTTCATTGATGCATGTCTCTTGTAATACTCACCCACATCATAGCTTTGTAAAGCGGGTGCATGTTTTTCTACTCCAGGTCTTCTTGGACCATTTATGTTCAGATTGTCTGCCATGGAAATTAATTACTTAAGAAATGTGATCTTTTTTTAATTTAGTTGGGTCAATTGACAGGTTTTCACATGTGTTCATTCTGGTGATTTTGTTGTTTTGACATGTAAAAAGTGCATGCTGATTTTATGTCTTCATTAAAATATGACTATGGCTGGAAGTTTTTAATTTTCCATTCATTGTATATGTCTGTTTATATTAGTTCATTATGTCGAAACTTTACAGAATAAAAGGGGAGGCTTCCTAGGACCTGCTAGAGATAATTTTAGAGTTCAGAAATTCGTGGAATCCAGATCATCACTTAGACAGGTGCTGAAACCTCTTCCATTTTGTACTATAACGTTGCTTCTGCTCGTATTTTGGAAAATGCACGTGGTTTTATGATATGCATCGTCTTTCAGGTGGCTCTGGCAAAGGGAAGGTCAAAGTTTCAGGATAATCATTTTCCCAAAGCAACTGAAGTTGCAAGAAAAGCCATCAGCGCTTCTGTTGCAAACAGAGGTTATGCATATAGGAGAACTGCTAGCAGAAAAAATATAAGGTGCTTTTTTATTTTGTTTGAATGCAGATAATTCGTTTTTCTTTTTTATGTATAGTTTGAAGTATGATTAATTTTTGCAGGTAAAAGGACACATGGTTGCACAATTTTGAAATATTCTGATTTTTGCTAGCAACGGGAAACTTGCTAAGTGGATATTTTTCTTGTTACTAGCAAATGATGCTTTGCTAGTGGATGCCGTTTAGTTATGTTTGAGTTTGATCTCGTGTATGGCCTAGCATAGTTTGGGAACTCTGATGGATTGACTTAAATTGTCAATTGATGGTTGGTTTTTAGTTGGGTTCTGAATCAATACCACCAGCTTATGTTTTTCAATGATAACTTAAAGTTAAGCTTTCAGATAAGTCATTTGTTGAAGCTGAAGTTCTCAAGCTGTATATTGGTCAGATTGAATGCTCTGATTCAGTTTTATGTTCTGGCTCTCTTTGAGGTGTCTCAGAATCAATTGTGTGCTCTGTTTCTTCCATCCCCATTAGCATCAGTTTGAAATGGAGAAGATTTAAACCATGACATAATTTTTGGACATACTTGTGTTGTGTTTGATTTGCCTGCCTGTTATTGTGTTGATCCTTTCTGCAGGGGACTTCTTTGCAAACCTATCAACTGTTGATTAGTGCCACCTATCCATGATTTTTGGATTTTGTAAATGTAGTTTTCAAGGCATGTGGACAAGTGCCTGATAGGAGAAATGGTATTACGAGTTGTCAGCATGATCAGATGTGATCATTTTTGTAGAGGTGTCTGCTCCTGAAAGTTTGGATTTTATGTAGAGAGGCTTGATGCCCTTCTCAATTTCATGAGAACTTTTTGCCCTCTTTTTCAACAAATTAAGAACATTGTCCTCTGTCTGGTTTCTGAGTCAAGAATTTATTCTGTCTGCCGATGACAACTGATATGAAGTGGGATTTTAAGAAACGGGGCGTGGTTTTGGGTGGTACCTTTTTGACTTAAATGCCATGAGATTCTTTTGGGCTTTTACTTAGTTGATTGAGCTTTACCTAACAAGCCGGTCTTTCAACATTTTGTTCAAATCAGTCTCCTTGAGGAATGTACTAAATGATAAGATTTATAGTCAACATCCTCATGCTGAGTTTTTTGACCAGTGTAGACATTTCCAGGTCAGAACAGTGTGTAACTGGGATAATGTGTGTCGGAGTTTCTGAAGATGGCTCAATAGGGGAAGAAGGATTTCTTTATAACTGGCCGGTGTGATTAGGGCAATCTGTGGTTTAAAGAGTTTTTACTTCTGGATGGCATGAGAGACTGATGGAGTTAAGCAATCTTTTGGGAGGTGATCCACTATTTTAAATTAAGCTCAAAATGACAGTCAGATGGATGCCAGGAATGTTTGGGATCTTCAGTATTTTTCTCTTTGATTTTGGCTTATCTTGGTTTGTCTTTATTTTCAAAATAACAACTGCAAGTTATATCAACGAGGTAAAATATATCTGAATGTGAATGGTAAGTTGTCCACCCACTGTGTTGTTTTGATGTCCAGAGAGTAAGTTGTTTTCTTATTTGGAGAGGTTTTTGACACATACTGAATATTTAATGCATATGATAAGATATATGTAGTGAACAAGTTGCAGATAATTTGGTGCTGGAGATAATTGTGGCTTTCTTCCTTAGAGTTGCAGGACCTGCTGCTAAAGAGGGGGTTTCTGAAGGTGCTTTTCATGGAGGAAAGGTGTGCTCTATGATCTTTATTCTTGACATCCACTCAGATTCCTGATTGAAATAGATGTGACCATATTTTTTTGCCGTAGGTTGGCCAGCAGAAGCAGAGGCCGAGGACCCTCGATTCATTGTTTGCAAATTTAAAGGAGCAGAGGATGCAGCAGCAGCAGCAGCAGCAGACACGGGCTTCCAATTTTCCTCCCAGAAATTCCCAGAGGCAGCAAGGACAACAATGGGGCAGGGGAAGAGATGGAGGTTTCAGATCTCAAAATGGTCGTGCTGGCAACAGATACACAAGATGATCTGTTGACCTCTTCAACTTTAATCATGTCGAAGACTAAAAACTTGGCTAAGCTTGATCTATAGTGCTACTCTAGTGGTGCAGCTGTGTGGAACTTGTGCCCGTCATGAAGTTCCAACTGCTTCTGCTCATGTTCTTTTCGGTGTTATTAAGGGGTATGTGAATCATACAAGATGTATGGAGCTTCATCGTTGCGTGACCAGTTTTGGCCAAAGTTGCATGATGCTTGTATTCTTATATCACATAATCCTTCTCATTCGGTAGCCCGCTGTTGCTGGATGTGAAATTAGGGTCGCAAGTTGTGTATTTTTATTGGCTTCAATCTTATATCTGTCTTTTGGGCGTCACTAGACCATGTCTACGCAGAAAATTTAGGCCCTAATACAAAGCCAGCATTTCACCATAATTTGCAACTAATTCCCATTTATTGATGTAACCCTATTTACATGAAGGATATCAATATTCTACCTTATTTATTTCAGATCAAGAGAATATATATCAGAATAACCAGAGATAAGACAATTTGCTCCATGGCTGGCCTATTAACAGGAATCTTCTTCTCATGCTCCAGATTTCTCCTTGGAGAAGGAAAAAACAGATTCTTAAGTTTATTTGCACATCATTTTTTTTCTGGCTGTCTATTTCAATGCCTTTGAAACTTCAACTTCTTCACTTCTAGCAAACCTGCCACGAACCCTAGGTTGGCTATCTGCAAGCGCCTTCCTGCAAGCGTACTGCAAAAATACAATATTCATAGTGAGTTGATGAAGCAGATAAGACTGATGGCTACTGAAACAAAAGCCAAGATGCATGCACCATAATGTTATGAAGAGAAACTTAATTTAATTAGTTCGTCTTATCTTGCTGGTAAGCACCAAAATATTATTTAAGGTGCCAAGGACCATAAAACTCAGGTCGAACCTTACAGCTATTGGTTGTAATATTTAGCTACTAATTCATGTAATTCATCTTCATCTGTTTCCATCGTCATCTTGATCAGCATTATCACCACCTATATTTCTATAGTTTGCTAATCTAACATTATAGCAAATTTTTAACTGCCCGTAAAAAATACCTTGATTTTCCTGCCGAAGTTTCTTTTGGACCTCTTGTTTCTGTATCTCAAGAGCTTCTGCTCGCGTTCTTCATTTGTCATTCGCTCAAGCTGATTGTGAACCGCGGGCATCTTGCCTTTATAAAGTGTCTGGCAAAAGAACACTGAAGTAAACACAACATTGAAGGCCACATACCCAGAACAAATTAGGCATTTTCTGGCAAGCAAGAAGCTAATCATAATAAAATCAAATTTTCATCTTTTAACCATGATCTAGATTATTTAACCTTACAGCTGCAGATAATTTTTTTCAACAATAATGTGATCTTCTCCTCGTCAAGATTAATTAACTACTAGAACTACTCCCATATGCAAAATCTGAGAAAGTATGGAGTCATCTGTTGTCCCTGAGAAAATATATACACACAACAAGAAATAGAGTGCAAGCCTCCAATTACATATATACCTCTATGTCTCCCTCACTGCAGGCTCTCCTCAGTCCCAAAGCAGCTCCGAGATCAATTCCTCGAATATTCAGCAAATCTGGTTTAACCGAGTTACAGTTAATCCATTCCATAGATGTCAAACAACCGGAGCTAACACTCCTCTGCATGGTTCCTTCAAAAACCTCAGTTTTCTCAGAAGGCAAATCTGGTTCGATGTGTACCGGAAGAAGGTTAACTTCTGATTCCACAGAAAGATTGACATTTAATTCTGAAGAGAGCTTGACGTCAGATTCTTCAAACAAAGACTCTTTTATAGCAGATTTTTCTATCAGATCCTTCTTGCCTTCATAGAAGACCTCACTGAACAAAGGATCACCATGCACTGAGGCCATATCAGCTACTGGTGGAACACCATTTTCTTCTCCAGATAAAATACTGGCAAATAATGGATCAAGTTCCACAGGTAGCTCCTCCAAGATGGTGCTCGTTGGTTCAGGAACCATGAAAAGATCTACTTCTCCCAGATCAAATTGTGGCACAGTAGATGTCTGAAATGGACTTTCCTGTGAAGTAGATAAATAGGATATCTGAAGTCATTTCAACCTCACTATCAATAGAACAGAAGTACATAAGGAAGATGGGGGACTCAGATTCAAACACAGATCACCATAAAAGTGCGACAAAATATGGAGCACCAAGGAGCCGTAAACATAAACAGGATAAAGTCAAATATACCAGGTGAAACACTGCATAAACACAAACCGACAAGGAGACAAGTAAAAACTATGCTCTCCTAAAATTTGAACTTCTGACAATTTGGACTGCTGAACTGAAAAAGCATATAGCGGCAAGAAGTTAATACATTAGCTGCAATGAATTAGACATCTCAATCAGCTTGTAAACATTAATATTCTCTATGAGGAGATTACGAGTGACCACACAAGCCTCGTATATTAGTTAAAAGATGCATGATTTGTTTGGCAAAAAAGAATACACAAATCTTGATATTAGAAAAATAACTTTTGTAAGCTCAAATTTGAACACAATCGATAAGGATGTGATGCGAACTAGTAAATGATGGATAGCAGTATACACCATTCCTTTTCCCAATGCATCAATGATCCAAACTTAATTTGATTGAAATAGAACAGAAAAATGAAAATCCACCATTTCCATATCAAGCTACTGGTTCAGACAAACTAACTTCCAGCAAAATTTCTACTTGATTGATCAAGGATCATGTTTGTATTTTCTGACACTCAAACCCTAGACTAATACTGTATTATCAGCGAAAATGCAAGAAAATAACCGTATATCTGATTATGTTATAGATCCAGAAACTAAATACAGCAATAAAGTGGAACAAGGAATTTTTAAAGTTCTCTTTTAAACGGAAAAAAAGGAGGACTTCAACTTTTCCTAAGCTTTAATAAGCATTAACCACAGGGAATAAAAGAAACGAAGAAACCTTCCGCATATGACATATTTATTTCAGACCTTTTGAAAATGAATCCAATTCCAATGTAAAAGCATGCAATTTAGGGCAAAAGTGCCTTACGAATTTCTATTTTTATGAATACAATGAAAACTCAAAAAGCTGATTACTAATAGATACCCCCATAACCCTTTTTCTTCCCATCATGCATCCAACCATAGCAGGCTTCGACACAGTGGACATGATCTTTTCTCACAACTCTTCTAAATCTTGAAATGAGAAGTTGAAACTCTAAAAGTAAAACTTGTTGAGATCACAACAACAAAAGCAAATCAAATTCCCAAACACTGTCTGTTCTTTAAGAGAGAAAAAATGAAAGCTTTTCTCATCTGTTCTGCAAGAACAAGGAAGCAGATCACAAGAGAAGAAATACTGCAAAACCCACAAACAATCAACTCTGGGACATCAACATCTTTGTTGAAACTACGCACACTGATGAAAAACAATGAACTCAATACAAAATAGAGAAAATCAGCACGATGCAAAATGGAAAAAAAAAAGATCCATCTACACTTACCCACCCATTGATATCATGGAAAATCTGTTGCCCAATCTCTTGGGAGAATCCATCGGGAAAGTACGGATACGGAAGACCTGGCTCTGCAAACATTTTCTTCTATCCCTCTGCTTCTCACTTATCTGCAACACAAACAACAAAACTGATGAAGCAGAATAAGATAAGATTTTTGCAGCAGAAAAGAGAGCAGAAAGTGCCCAAAGATTGCTCTTTTCTCCTTTCTCTTCACAGGTTGGCCTTGCTCTGAAGCTTCCCACTTCAATTTATACATATGCAGCAAATAATGGAAACGGGCAACTGAGGACAAGGGACTAAGACCCAACATAAATTCACATCACCATATCATGCTGATGCACATCCCTTCATTATTTTATGTTTATCTCGTCACCACCTTCTTCCTTGTCCCCACTTGCCATCTTGGTATGGTATCTCTTCCACCTTCCCTGTAAAATTGCTGGCAAAGATTCCTCGTGAATATACTGTACCAAATGTAGACTGACTGGGGAGGGGTCCATGCATGGCCATGGCATGGGTGTGGACAGGTGATTGCAGAGTGGGGGAGGAGAGAGCTTCACCAGGGGGATTAGCTAAACAGCTCAATGATGAAGTGATTGACTACTACTTAAGTGCTGCTTATTATGATGGGTCTGTCTCATTTGGGAGACTTATTCGAACTTGTCTTGTGTTCATGATGGGAAGTAAGGAAAGGCTTTGCGGCTGGGATTCTGCCAGTTGACTCAGCAGTCACGGTCATGTACTATTTAGTCAGGGTGGAGATGACTAAGGCGGGATTTAGTGGCAATAATTAGAAAATGATAAGAAACAGTAAGGTGCTCTGCTTTGCTTTGGTACAAACAATTAGAAAAAAACAATTTAAAGGTGGGGAAAATTATCTTAGATAATGGTTTACAGCTTCTTGATTGCCTGTTTTCGTAGTTTTTAACTCAAAACTTTTCAGCGGCCTGCAGCTGCTTCGGGGAACCGAATGACAAATTTTTTTATTTTCTTAATTTTGAATAAAAAATACTATAAAAACGCTCCCCGACCACGTTTTCCACCTTAACATATTAAACATATATATAACTAAATCAAAATTTTTAGATCATAGCAAATACCTACCATTATTTCACAAAGTGAGTGAAAAGTGTGAATGATAAACATTAGTATAGCATGATTCTTTTGATTAATAATAATTTATAAATTGCGCATTAACAAAATCTTGAATAAAAATATACTATTAAAACACTCTCCGACCACATTCTCCACCCAAACATATGTATAACTAAACTATATTTTTTAGATCATAACAAATACCTGCCCTTATTTCATAAAGTGAGTGAAAAATGTGGGTGATAAGCATTTGTATAGCATGATGTTTTTGAATAATAATAACTTGTAAATTCTGCATTTACAAAATTGAAGTGCGACAAACATGTGTTTCTTGTAATTGAAGTAGAAGCATAGAGATCTTTTCCTTCTTTTATTTTATTCAGTGCTGTTACTATATACCGGTCTTCCATTCATGTTCAGACCATTGTCTCTCAGACTCAGAGAGTTGGAACTTATTCTCCATATTAAAGACAGGCATAGAAGCAAGGAGGTAGGATCAACAATCAGTTCATATTTCTTCTCATTTAATATCTGTGGATGAATTGATCTACTTACTTCTAAGTGGGATTTTGCTTCCTATGTATATACATATATATAAAAAAAACTGAATTGGCTGTATATCATGAGTAAAAGCCTGGAAAGCAAGTATAAAGTGGAGGATATAAGTATATTCGCTGGGGCAATTATTGGAACGCAACTTCTGTCTAGTACAAGAGAGGTTCTGTATGAAAATTGCAGGCAGCTCCCGCTCCCAACTTTGCAATGCTACAAGGCACAAGCAAAAAAGAAAGCATGTTGCCAACTTCTATGATTTGAGTCTATTATTACTTCTCCACATAAAGAGATGCGCATGACAAGGAAAACAGAAGGGTGTTCAACTAATTAAGGGCAAGCACTGTAAGATCCAGCGTCATCAGAATGTTGCTTGAACTGTTCTACCAATCAGTGGAGATGCTGGTTTTGTGCGCCAATCCCTTCCATCCCTAATAAATGGCATGAAGAGACGTATCAATGCATGTTCACGATATTAATTATATGTATCATTTTACGACTTAGTTTTTTTAAACGTGTTTATTCTTTTTGTATTCTCTTTTATATTCTTTGTATTTATTTAATTCTCGTGCATATATTAAATTCTTGAATATTCAAAACATATATCATAAATAGGAGTAAAATACAAAGTATAAAGTAAGTCATTTTTCCAATCTTGTGCTATCTATTTTCGATATAAAGCAACAAAAATCCTGTGCGTTATGATTTTTTTTGCCGCCATCTTTATGTGTGTTGAATGTTTTCTCCACTTCACGTATGCACTTGCACTCCCCTATTTCACTTTGATCTATTTCATTAGATGTTACTAACTTTGGGAAATTCAAATACTATAACTTATTCATTGATGATTAGACTTTATTTATTACATGATAGATCTCAAGTTTTCTCTAAGTTTCAAGCTTTTGTAAATGAAATTAAAACACAATAGTTTGTTGTCATTAAAATTCGGTAATATCTTAGAGTATACTCGTTCCCAATTTAAGACTTTTTTCTCATGTATATGCTCCACAACAGAATAGTGTTGTTGAGCATAAACATACGCATTTGTAAGAAGTCACAAGATGTAAAATGCGTAATATGTTAATTCCTAAATATTATTGGCTAAAGTTATTCTAACTTCATGCTACCTCATTACTAGGATGCCTACTTCTATATTAAATAATCAAATTCTTCATAAATTATTTAATCCATGACAACCTTTATATCATGTTAAACCTCGCAAATATGGTTGTGTCTACTTTGTGCTTATTCTTCAATACACTTTTAACTTGCAAGTAGAACCCTTATGTGTATTTATCGGCTATTATCAAACACAAAAGGGGTATTGTTGTCTTAGCCCTCAACTTAGAAGGGTATTTATCACCATGGACGTTTTGAAAAAAAAATTCTATTCATTTTCTTCTTAGAAAACTAGTCATAGTCGTGAGATTTCTCACTCATTTCTACAATTGATATTCCCCTATCTATTTCTCCAACCATATCCACCTCTTCAACCTTTCTAAGTTTTTCCTTAGTCTATTCCTAGTAACACAAACAAGTGCCTTATCTTCCAGCGTTACTATCTCTCCCTTGTTCTCCTGAACCAAGTAATATACCTAGCACATTTAAAGTAATTCTTGTCTTCTCTTAGAATACTTGTAGAATACAATGAAGCTTCAAAAGATAAGGGTTGACAGCAAGCTATGAAAGAGGATATCGTTGTCCTACTAAACAATCACACTTGGGACCCCACTCATCTCCCTCAAGGTAAGAAAGTGATCAAATATTGATGGATTTATATTATTAAATATCAGTTTGATGGTTCATTGGAGAGGCTTAAGGCTAGATTGGTGGCTACAGGGTATAGTCAAACAGTTGGTCTAGATACCATAATACATTTTATCCTATTGCTAAACTTAATTCTCTTCAAATTAATTATCTTTGGTTGCATATTTTGATTGACCCTCTTACAACTTGAAATTAAAAAGTTTTTCTCAATGAAAACCTTGAAGAGGAGGTTTACATACAACAACCACATGAGTTTGTTACTGAGAGGAAGAGTTTCAAGGTATGTAAACTTAAAAAATCTATCTATGATCTCAAGTAATCACCTATGGTATGATTTACCAAATTCAATGCTATCTTATTGAAATTCAGTTTCTCTAGGTATTTTGTGTTCGTTAAAATTACTTGTTATGGATGCATCATTTTAATTGTGCATGTGGATGATATTATTATTTTTGGCAGTGATGATAAAAGAATGCAAAGGGATTAGATATCTGAAAAAGAACCAAGTCACAAAATGACACATAATTAACATCCTTGACACTCCCCTTCAAATTATAAAGGGATGACTTTCATACATAGCTTGGATTATTTCCTTGTAGTATGTAATTATTGATGAATAGATGGCTAATATCTTTAGGTGGGCAATATCTTTACTAAACGCTTATCTACAGCTTGACATCATATATTACAATCCAAACCAATGAGGTTATGGTGTGACAATCAAGTTGTTATACATATGGCAAATGATCATGTATTTCATGATAAGATAGAACATATTGAAATTGATTGTCATTATATCCAGGAAAATATTCTCAAGAATATTATTTTCTTAAAGCATTTGACTACTGATGAACACTTAGAAGATATCGTTACTAGACCCTTATCTATTGTTCAACAATAAATATTATAATCCAAGTTATGTGAGAAAGTCATCCTTTCATAGCTTACGGGGAGTGTTAAAGATATTAATTATATGTTTCATTCTATGACTTGGTTTTTTTTCTTCTTTTTTGTAACGTGTTTAGTTCTTTTGTATTTTCTTTTATATCCTTTATATTCATTTAATTCTCATACATGTACTAGACTTTCGAATACCCAACATTTATTATAAATAGGAATAAATACAAAGTGAGAAGTAAGCCCTCTTCCTATTTTGTGTTGTACATTTCTAACAATGCCAATTTACAACATCAAAAAACATATTATAAGGGGCTAACACATGGACTAGAGACATTCAAGAGGCAAAGAATGTTAGAAAAAGTTAAGAGAAAAGAAGAATGAGAACAACCAACAAGTTCAAGAGAAGCATGTCTGCCACTTATTGTTCTTGCCCAGTACCATAATTGATCGAGAATTCAAGCTTAACACGGCAATGGAAGCCGCTTTGGTAGGAGTCCTTTTTCCTACATACGTAGATCTTGTAAATAGTTTGAATGTGGTTCCTCTCTATTTCGAACTTTTGCCCTGGGAACGTTGGACTACTTTGCCACTCATGTATATTGGAAACAGTAACATCCAAAAATCAATGTTGGGAGGGCTCATTTCACCATTATTGCAATTTGCTTCCATGGCCATGAATGTCTCCGTGCAACACCATGAGGAGTCTTATCTCAAGATTAATAAATTGGTCTTAGATGATAAGCAAGAAAGGTGGAAAACTAACTTAAGTGAAAAAAAGCATAGGAAGGTGGAAAATATTAGGTGCAGTATTTTCTTATATTAGTTCGGTCATGAAGATGAAATGGGTTCTTTCGAATCCACTTGTCTTTGCCTCACATATATAAATATATATTAGAAATAAGGGAATATTGTGCACCCCACTTATATAGAAAGAGGAATCCCACTAAAAGGGTTTTGTGCCCCTTTCCTTCTCTTGGAATTTGAAGGCTTTGAACGATTCCAGCTCAGTAAAATTCAACTAGGCGTTGAGATTCCATCTCGTCAAAAAAGAAACAGAGACATGTAAAAGAAGGTTCTGTATAGAGTCAAGAGTTGAATGTAGTCAATGTTCTCATCAACAGTGATGCTGGTGTAAATAATGTCTTCGTTTTTGTTTTAATGAGAACACCCCATCTTCAATATGGACGGCTATCATCGTCAACAATTTAACAAGTAAACTTGATACATTTGCATTACTGTATTATATTACATTTTCATGTACATTGGTTGATGGATATGTAAAACATTAGTTCTGTATATTAATCATGTGGGCATTGTTGACAGTAATTAATTAAGATAAACCTGCTAATTACAATACTTGGTTGATTTGATAGGTATTGGCATTTTGGGCAGGAACAATTCTTTTCAAGCCTTTTGTCACTTCTAGCTATCACCTTCGAATCAGTTCGTATTCTTTTGGCATGAACCAATAACCTGTTTATGGTGAGGCAGATGTTTACATTTATGTTATTTTGCTGGAACATGATGCATTGACCATACAAAAGCAAAGCTTGATATGGATGACCCATCCATATCACATACAAACACAAAATTGCATCCCAAAGCAAAGTGAGGTTCACAACTCATTGGAGAAAAAACCAAAGGGAGCATAGATCCACGGAATGGGACTGCCCTTTTGGGGTGAAAAAGAGCACTAATCACCTTGTACTTTGGTCAGTAGAGAGTTGGAGCTTGTAGGTTGAGTGTAGAAAGAGCAAGAGAATTCGCAGTGCCATCACCCTTTCATGAAGATGGAAAGAGAGAGGGAGAAAGGGGCCTGGGAATTGGATGAATCCAATGCGCTTAGATGGAGGTGAAGAAGAAGCAAGAAAACGCCGAGCAATGGCAATGACTTAAAAGTTGGGAATTTAGTGCAGGGAGGGAGAATCCAACGATTCCAACCCATGCAAAAACACGAAGTTCATTCTAATGTTAGCCACACTCTCCTTTCTTTGAGATGGACATTTGCACTTTGCCATGTGTTGTACTAGTGTTCTTCCAAGTTCCATGTAGCAAGCTCACAAAAAAATGAAACCATTGAAACTTGACCACCTCCGACGCTGCCACCTGTTAAAATTCTAAGGCTCCTCTATTTTTTCTGATTTATAATTGTATAAAAATATAAATATCAAATGCATATGAAATATCTTTCTTGTGAAATAAATGTTGGGTTTAAGCTGAATTGATGTAAGATAGTGGGGATTAGCTTGAGTTGAGCTCAATTTTGTCTTGTAATTGCCAGCTTCTAGTACATATATGTGACTGAGTTGGCTGGGAGTGAATACTTTTCAGTTGTCCCGTTAATTTTAATTAATTAATCCATCAAGATTATGAATGAGTGTATTTTTTTGTATAAATGATTTTAAATTTTATTTTGTATGTTACATAATAATATTTTAAGACTCCACCAGAGCCAATCATGCATTGTGTTATTATTGCACATGAAAAGCAAGTAATCACTGATGATCATATGACCGAGTCCGAAGGTGTCGCAAACATTTTCGATCGACATGTCTGTTGGAAAAGATAATAAGCAAACGCTGAAACCTTGTCCGACCGACGACATGCCCCTTACCCCTTGGCTCCTCTCGCCGCCGCCGCCACCCCTCCCCTTGACAGTCGGCAACTTCCTCCTACGCCCACCCCTCTTCCGATTCCAACAAGGTCAAGAACGCTACCGGGACTTTAATCCTGCCGGAGCTGCTTCGAAAGGTACTTTTTTTCGGGGGGGGGGTTGGTTTTGGTGGTAATCTATGTTTTCTAATTCAGTAGTTGCTCTTGCTGATGGTGGCAAATTTCGTTATTTTTGATTCAAGGTGTAAGCTTTTAGTTCATCTCAGTCGAGTAGCCAGTGGAGGGGTGAAGCTTTAGTTCATCTTAGTCGAGTAGCCAGTGGAGGTGTGATTTTTTTTTTTTTCATATAATGGGGCGTTTGGTTGCGTTGTTTTTCTTCACCGCCCGGGACGGGACTTCCACGGCCTGCCTCATGTTCTTTTTGTATTCTTTTAAATTGTAACAAAACAAAAACTGTGGCAAATTTTCTAGAGATTTCATATGAAATTTTCTATTTCAACTAAACACCCACAATTAATTTATTTTGTTTATTTATTTATTTATTTATATATTGTAGTAATAGTACATTTTGATAGTTTTGCTTTAGATGAAGCTGACTTAATTTTGTTGTATGTGTTTGGAGTTATTTCTTGTTGCTGTTTCAATTTGTGTCATTGACATGTTTCTGTGGATTTCTCAAATATATGGTTTTTACAGTTTCAGGAACTATGGCCTGCATTGCTTATGGTGTTTCACCTCTCAATTTATCTAAAAGACAGTCTGTGAAATCAGGAAATGGCTTTCACCAATCATCACGCCATGGCAATATGCAGAATCTGCTGAGTATTGATGTGGGCAGTTGTAGGCAACATTTTTCCATCTCTTGTAAACATGAGAGTCCCAATCATGCGCCTTTAGGTCCTTCTATGATGAGACATTTGAGTAATTGGGATACGAATGTTAAAGCCTCTCTATCACCAGGAAGCATAAGTGTTTCTGGTAATTGCCTGCCGCCTCATAGGCTTCATGTATGTGTTTCCCTTCTGTGCTTTGAACTTGACTATTTTGTTCCTTATAGATTGTGACTATTGGATGTACAATTTTTTTATAGAATTCCATTTGCAGTGGCATAAGTGATTATACACTGCTATTATGTTGTTCTTTATGAAATGATATATTCATTTCCAACAATCTATAAAACAAGTACAAGATTCATACCTAGAAGTGTCTCTTGCTGCTGTATGTTTTTCTTCCTTATTTACAAGTGAGTTGTATTGTTTATGGTATTGACAGAGTGAACAACTTTTTATATTCTGTGTTTGCAGAGAAGGGGTGTTTGTTTTAGTCATTGGTAATGGGGGGAGAGAACATGCACTTTGCTATGCCTTGCAACGGTCTCCAACATGTGATGGTGTCTTCTGTGCTCCTGGGAATGCTGGCATTGCTAATTCTGGGAATGCCACTTGCATTTCAGACTTAGACATTTCTGATAGCTCAAAGGTTATTGCTTTTTGCCAGCAATGGGGAGTTGGGTTAGTTGTGGTAGGACCAGAAGCTCCACTGGTTGCAGGTCTTGCAAATGATCTTGCCATGGCTGGCATACCAACCTTTGGACCATCAGCTGAGGCAGCTGCTTTGGAGGGCTCTAAGGATTTTATGAAGAAATTATGCGATAAATATCAAATTCCTACTGCAAAGGTTCTATTTGCATTTCCACTCCCATCACAGAACTACATATCTTGTGTTCTTCTTTATGTTTAACTTGTTCCACTAGATGGTTTCTATGAACGTAGAGATCTATCTCTTTATTGCCAATCATGTTTTCTTGTCTGTATATTATATTGTATTGAAAAATTCATACATGGATGAGTAAAGATTACCTTGTTTAATTGTTTATGTGCAGTATCAAGCTTTCACTCAACCTGAAGAAGCGAAACACTATATTCAAGAACAAGGTGTTCCCATCGTTATCAAAGCCGATGGACTGGCCGCTGGAAAGGGAGTAGTTGTTGCCTTGACTTTGGAAGAAGCTTACAAGGCTGTTGATTCAATGCTGGTGGAGGGCGTTTTTGGCGCTGCTGGCTGCAAACTTATTATTGAGGAATATCTTGAAGGCGAGGAAGCTTCATTTTTGCTCTTGTGGATGGTGAGAATGCTTTACCTCTAGAGTCAGCACAAGATCACAAACGAGTTGGGGATGGAGATACTGGGCCAAATACAGGTGGTATGGGTGCTTATTCTCCAGCACCTGTGTTAACCAAAGAGCTGCAGGAGGAGGTCATGAGATCAATTATACTTCCAACAGTGAAAGGAATGGCCCAAGAAGGCTGCAAGTTTGTAGGTGTGCTGTATGCAGGGCTTATGATTGAGAAGAACTCGAAGCTGCCAAAGCTCATTGAATATAATGTTCGATTTGGAGATCCAGAATGCCAGGTTGATTTCTTTATTTGACTTGTTAGTTGAATATTCACCATCATCAATATATAAGCCCAGCCTGATTTCTTTTGTTTTTACTTGTTATTTTAACACTCACCACCATCATTATATAAGCATCGTTGCACTTTTGTGAAGTGGACACTCGGTTGTTGCTTCATTGTATGGTACTCTACATAGCACATCATTTTCCTGCAGGCATTTCTAATTCACATTTGTCGGCATGCACGCCTTCATTTGTAGGTTCTTATGGTACGACTGGAATCTGATTTGGTGCAAGTTCTTCTGGCGGCTTGTAGAGGAGAGCTCGACCATGTTTCCTTGGAGTGGTCTCCCGGGTCAGCTATGGTTGTGGTGATAGCCAGTGAAGGTTACCCTGGTTCCTATAAGAAGGGCACTGTGATAAAGAATGTGGAAGAAGCAGAAGCTGCAGCCCCATGTGTGAAAGTGTTTCACGCAGGAACTGCAGTGGATTCTGCTGGAAACTACATTGCAGTTGGGGGGCGAGTACTTGGAGTTACTGCCAAAGGAAAAGATATTGAGGAAGCCCGGGACAGAGTTTACGAGGCAGTAGGAGTCATCGACTGGCCGGAGGGATTTTTCCGCGAGGATATTGGTTGGAGAGCTCTTTGTCAGAGACAATCTCCTAATTAGCCAAGCAACCATTTTATTGAAATTTTGGCTTTGGTTAGGATAAAATAATAATCGGTTAGAGCTATTTCTCTTACTCAATTAAGAGCTGCAACGGCATTTTATAATGAAAGCAATGACAGAGAAACATAAGCACAGCAGTGGGCTGCTCTGAAAGAGATCTACCTTGTATATCTCGAGACCATAACCATGTTAAGTGATTTTTTTTTGAAAACCGAATCGTTTTTAGCTCTAATTTTTTTCAACAACATTTTCAGCTCTGCTATTCGCTTTTACACTCCTTTTCATTCTCTATCTGCAAGATAAACCAGCAATATACACACAGAAAGAGCACCCGCAACCAGTGGGAAGACATCATGGAGACACGTACATAGTGCACGAAAACTATGACCAGGGGAACTCTCCCCCGCGTCACAAACATGGGCGTAAGTAATGACCAGCTTAGCTAACTGGCCCTTTCATGCAAGTGTTCCAAACTTTCCAAATTATTTTATGCCCAATTCATTTCGTTTGCATAGCTGGGTCGTCAATTGTATCTCGCCGTGTGTGTTTGATCCACAGCAACACCTCCTAAGTAATCACTGCGATCAAGAGGATGGCAAGATTGAAGCCATGGCCAATCTTCCATCCATTCCCTGCCCCCAGCTGAATGCCCAGTACAATGTTCACTGCAGCCAAGAACAAGGCCAGCCTTCCCGCCCAAGAGTGGTACCAGTTCAAGTACCTCCTGATCTTCGCATCCTTGTCTGGACGCAAGAAAAATGCTATTATCTGCCATTGTTATGGCAAAAGTTTTAGCCACCGTTACACGTCTCATTTGTTCATGCAATTTATTCACATTAATTATTACCCCTTAGCGCGTTGTAGATCGGAGGATAGAAGGGAAAAAAATTTTCTAACCTGAAGAATGATGAGGCACAAGATAAAGATGCCAAGGCCTCTGTGCATGCAATTTATCGAAGAGTGCTAGCCCTGCTATGAAGAATCCGGTGAATTGAAGGCCAGTAAAAGATAGTACAACATTGGATCTCAGTGTCTGAAATATCTTGCAATGAGGGCTCCTATGGGAAGGATTACACCCCATCCAAATATATTCAGCAGCCATGTGTCATCTTCAGTTGCCCAGGATGTGCAACAATAGTAGACGAATAATTGCCTGCACTAACATTTAGTTTGGTCAGAAAACATGACCTGTACGTCACTAGTTTAACTTTCTTGATGTTAATATCACTGCTAATCTTGAAAGCCAAATGCACGCAGTTAATAGATACGCATTACTCTAATTTTGATGTTGCATTTCTCATGTCAAGTTGAGCAATGTACCTGATAAGAAATCAAAGGTGACGGTTTGTTGATCATCGTGAGGTGTTAGCCTATAGTGCTTTGGTCTGGCCGTGCCAAAGACAAATATGAGTGGCTGCCTAGCGAGGGAGCTTGAGAACTGCAATTGGAAGGCCAGGTATATGGTGGCACCATGGATGATAACAGTGGGGAGGAACACTAGCGTTTTTCAGTTCGCCATGGTCTACTAGTACATCTGAAGGAAAGTTCCATCGACAAGATACTGTCTTATCCGAACTTTGTTATCTCTTCCGATCCAACCCACCATGGCACTTGAGTTAACCATCATTCCATTCTTGGAGAATCCTATTCCCACCCATCCGGCCGTGTACAGAGCAGATGCTACAAATGTCATGACATTGTCCTCTGACTCTGAATACTGAGACAAGTAAATGCGAAAGATGGTGAGGAACACAATTCTTGCGGAAGGAGAAAGTGTCCCTTCTGGGAAGATATGTGGATTATAGGCTATGGTGTCATTTTATATTTGAAAGCTACAGATTTAGGAATTGTTTGAACTAGCAATGTTCTTTTTAGATTCTCAACAAGCTAGTTGCAAAGAGCCGAATTTTACAGTTACACAAGATTTTCATACAAAGCTAAATAGGAGACTTTGGTTATGCAGTTGGAAGATCGTTACCATTCTCTTAAGCACATAATTGTTCGAACTTAATATGAAGAAAATCGAAGAAATACAAACAAAAAGTTGAGATCTACTAACTCTGATAATGAAGGTATTCCAAACAGGTTTGCAGATCTGGCCAGTGGAATCACTGTCAGGAGCTGGAAGAAAGGTGGTTAGATCTGATCCACAGCTATCTGTCTGAGCTCTAACACTCCCAGCACCCAACAAGGCCAGAAGCAGAGAAATAACTAAATAACAGACCAGATCTTTTCTTGGGGAGGTTTCTTCCATGAATGCAAACGTGGTGGTTTGGTTCAAGAAGCCAAGGGAAGATATCAAAAGAACAAAATGAAAAAATGGTTGGTGAGCACCTTAGATATGGATGGCTTCTCCACTTGGTATATAACATTGCCGCGGAATGGAAGGTTGAAGTTAATGGAAGACATAATTGAGGGATATTGGTGGTATGTTTTTGGCGATGGATGAGGCTGGTTGCCAAATCAAATCCAATACAGGCATCCAATAGTGTAAGAGACCAGCTTGCTGTCCCAACCTTGTTGGAGCTGCTTGTCAATAACGTTATGCTAAGTCTGTTCACCGTAATAGTTACAAAACTACGAAGCGAAGATGGCGCGGTAGTATTGCATACAGTTTCGATGCTGGGTCTGGCATAGCTTTTAGTTTTGGAAACAGAACCAAATGAGGTATCCTTTTGCTCTCGTGTCTCACATCAGACAATACACATAATGGAGAGAGAGAGAGAGAGAGGCATCTACCCAGAGAGAGTTATCTATAAATGTTCAAGACGTCTCTCCAGACATGCAACTAGAATGCGTAGAAGTCAAAAGGCCTTTTCCCCAGTCCAAACAAGGGGGTGGGGGGTAACTACACTAACAATATTTTCTAAGACAAAATAATACCTACTCTTTTCAAATTATCAATTTGTGTCTGGTTGCTACAACTTTGTCACATGAAGTAAAGAACAACATAAAACACTCTGGTGCCACGTCCAAATTCACCCAATGTTAAAAGATGCGATAACCATGATTGTAGCTGAGCTCCAAAGTAGGCACACACCTTATCCCTTATTACCTCCAATCTGTTGAAAGGAGGGGAGTTTACACTTCCTTTTTGCGCCTTTTGCACTCGGTGGGTATGAACAGAAAACCAAGAAGAGCTACATTCCTACTTCCACGATCCTTGAAGCAAGCAAAATTGAAACCACATGTTATATTTCTACAGGAACACCAAGTAAATAGTAACTATGGACATAGTTGTTAACATGAAACAACTAAAATGCAATCTCTGTATCTTCAACTTCAGTATTCAGGACGAAGCTTGGAAAAGCCACGGTGATGTCCCTAAACGAGTAAAAAAAGAAGAGAAATTTAGAAATCGACTTCTCCATGTGACTCATAGTTTATCATCAGAAAAAAGATCCTTAGTGAGCATCCAAACATTTTGCTTGCAACAAACACAGAGGGAGGTGATATGCAGTGTAATCAGAGCCGATATTTAAATTAGTCTATGATTGTTTCAATGAATGCAAGCACATCAGAAGTGGTACAGATTTACATGCAAATTAGGCAGACAGTAAACTACAAAATAGCTAAAGAAAATGGACATAAACAAAATGAAACAAGCTACAATCAAATAAAAATTTTAATTAATGTGTGCTAATTAAAACGTCAAACGGTAACAAATTACAGTTTTATTTGGTAAGCCAGACTACTGCATAAAATAATGTTCTCCACCTGTTTTAATCAGTCATACAGTAATCGTCATTTGCACATCTAATATAAAAAATTATAAAATCTGACTCTATAATAAAATCTCATCCAGTCTTCAAACCCAAATGGCCAGTCCATATGGTAAGAAGAACATGACTACAGTTGCCGATGTGTTGTAGAATGGATGATTCATTAAAAAAAATAAAAATTTAGAAATTTTAAAAATTGCTCACTTCAAATGTGGTAGAGTCATAATCTTCAGGGCTGATGGATTATTATTCACATATTCTTTCCACTCATCTTTGTCAATCTTTCCATCTCCATTTGAATCTGCTTCACTAAATGTCTAAAAAAAATCATGTAAAGTGATCCAATTGGACAAAATGATTTACCAAAATAAAGTACCATTATTGAGAAAATGACAATTCATACATTATCAACTATAGTTTCAATATCATCATTAGCTAGGTTCAGATTTGATTCATTCAAAAGTGCAACCACCATCTCTTTTAACTGCAAAAATAAAAATAAAAGTATTCAAGTACACCTTACAGCATCCATGCAAAGTGTAAATTTCCACAATAAGAGCACCAGTCAATTCCGAGGACACAAAATTTGTCATCTAAAATAAGTTAATTGACTTATAGAAGCATGTTCTTTTCTTTATCTTCCACCTAATACCCAAAAAGTCATTGGGCACATGGATCCTAAAATAGGATCCATGTGATTACAAAAGGCAAAGTTTTAATGGTCACGCCACTCTCCTGAATTGTTCAGGCTTGAGACCGATAGGTGGCAATGCATGAGTCTTGGCAGAGTTATAACTCATAAAAGTATGCCAATTTCACAAAATGAAACAAGACATAGGCAAAGCAAGTAACAGTAGAAGTGGACAGTCATTTTTTCACTGAGTAATCTGTTGTAATGCTGCCAATGAAATACAGCCCGGAAATATTTTCTTCTATAACTTTTACATTTTCTACTTGTGGTGTATATGTTCATCATTTTACCAAAAACTTACTTAGGCTAAAGTAGTAATAATTACTTGTATTATCTGAACTTAACACATTTACATTTTTAAAAAATTAATTCGATCAAAATAAAAATTGACTCGAGTGAGATTTTGAAGGACATGGCCTTTTTATCTGTCTGCAGCTCAGCAGATGTTCAATGGGCATGCTTCTCAAACCTAGAGCACCCCTACTTCATAATGATTCTATATGTATAACGCCAATTTGGACTACTCCTAATACCATGCTTAGCATCATTATTTACAAATTTGTATTCATTTGGATTGCAAACAAGAAAGAACAGTCCAAAGACAAACAAATATAAACTTCAGTTAACGATCTTAAAACTTGCAGGAAGTTAGCTGCAGTCAGCTTGTCACTAAAAGATGCAAGTTATGTTTCTGGTGTTCTCCCTCATTAGATTGGTCAATTGATCAAACTGTTGAAGCGTCCCTAGGTTCTCATTAGAGCCTAGATGCCTAGTATAATTTATCAAACAGATACTAATATTAACTCCACCAATCACCGTGCGCAGCCGGTCCCTAGCCAGGATGAAGAAGGAGGGTTGGTGCGTAGAAAGGCGTCTGGCTATTTAGACTTTGCCATTTTTTCGCATACATGGATCCTAGATTAGGATCCATGTCCCAAACTTCTTTCCGAAATAGGAAGGAAGAAGAACTTAGTGTTCAGTCAACAATGGCCAGACAGCCCAAACCTTCTAAAACTCTAGTCACAACTGTTCAAAATTTTTAGAGAAGTTGCTTGCTTCGTTATTAATCAAGAAACCATCAAGATAAAAACATAAAGAACCTTTTTATTTCATATGCTTAATGTTGAAGACAGGAAAAAAATTCAAAGACGAAAACAATTAGATAAAAACAGTAATACTCTAAAGTTGAAGGAAATAGAAAGCTTACCTCATTCCGTTCAATATATCCGGTATGATTCAAATCATACAAGCGGAATGCAACTGCAATGATTTCCAGATGTAAGTCATAACCTTTATGAGAGATAGGGGTACGCAAATTCTCTAATAGTACATGTAAAGCATAAACTTAAGAAGGAAACATCCATGACTCTCATGTGTATATTTCATTGTAACCACATAAACTACAGAAAAAACTTAGTTGCCATAGGCGTAAAAATAAGTGCATCTGCTATATTACCAACAGCTTACAGAAGCCAACTACACTACAACAAGTCAGACAATGGCCATAGAACAGTAAAAAAGATGTAGCATTGCACATTGGTAGAGTAAACATCTTTACATGCAATTTTGTCCGATACAGGAGCATTGGGATGGAATACGCTCAGTGATCGAACAAACTCCCCAAACTCAATAACACCATTTCGTTTAATATCAAACAGTTGAAATATCTGTCAACCAACACAAACAAAAAAGCATTAGCACGGGGCAATTATATATTTTAAGTTAGAAATTGTTTTCTTGTGATGAGTAGAAGAATAACATATTGATATTGCAGCAAAGAAGAATAACAAAGACAACCAATTGACACCAACCCTGTCAGCAAAAAGATTTTGTCTGCTGCTATTTCTGAATAATGCAAACATAAGATCTTCCTGGAAAAGAATAAGAAACGGATATTAGCTGCCATACAATTTATTTTCCATATTCATTGTGAAATATGAAGTAATAAGCTTTGCCAGATAACAACCTTGTGTATAAGTCCATCATCAACTATCGTACTGCTTATTTTCTTGAAAAGCTCATATAAAGCTTCAACCTCATTTATAGTAACTGCAAGAGGTGTAAATATATATTTATACATACCATCAAATGGCAGCTGACATGAACAATGTTGAAATCATATATTGACATTGTTATAAACTGAAAAGCAGGTCAGATGACACATCAGAAAAGAAAAAAAAGATTCAAAGTTAAGAGCTAGGTCTTCAGAGCTCAATCAAATCTGCATATTGCTTACAGGCTGTTTCTGAAGCAAGAATTGCAGGTTCCTCATAACCACGAAGTTTTTTTAAATTCCTGGAATATACGCAGCCCATGAAAACAAGAAACATCTTTCAAACTGTAGAGCGATTTGATTGATTACAACTGACTGCAGATATTTTTTCCTGAAAGATCACGATGAAACAGGACACAACAGAAATTAAGAACTCGTAGAAAAAAGCTACCAACATTCCTCTGACATGTTAACTCTGATTTTTACAAATAACGTTGTAAACTTAGCTAACTAACACACTATGTTTAAGTAAGCAACAACTGTTAAGCGAGAACCCTCGTATGATTCCCCTTTCCTTTTCTTCCCAGTTCTCAACAAGAAAATAAAACTAGGAATTTTGATTTCCACGGAACTCCATCTTTCGGAAACAAGTATTCTCAACGGCTAGCATTCTAAATCCATGCCATGAAATGCAACTAATCCCAGCAACATGAAAAAATTGCAAGAAATATCTTTATAGGAGACTAGGAGACACAAAATTATGAAAGGCCGGGAATAATGAATTGAACTGATCATCACACTAAACCTCATACACATCAACAAATTAGTAGTTACACAGGGCATCAGAAGGTCAACGTCTCATCATTTTATGCAAAGTCAATGTGACAATATCTCGCCAACCCGACATTCATAATCAGATTCCACTAGTGAAGCTTCTTCAGCACCCGATCCAGAAGAGGTTCAAATCAAATGACCACAAACAATTTTTTTTTTAAAAAAAATACAAACTCGATTACACCATCCTACAATGCAACATAGAAGACTGTATTCGAACCTCTGGAGCCGTCACTTAATCATAGCTTACCAAAACAACACGACGAGAACAGACACACCATCAAAATGTACAGATAAAGAAATAACCAAAAAAATAAATCAAGCTAAGCATTTGGAAAATGATCTAGATGACCTGCACAAACCGAGACCCACCATTCATAGAACGCGGCTTAGTCTGAAAGATAACTCTTTTCGAATGTTCATCGATGGGCAATCTCCGCTCCGGCTAGAAGTTCAAAAGCTGCTCTACTTTTACGACGTGAATCTCTGACACGAAGAACAAAGAAAAGTCCAACCAGTTTTTGTAGTTTACAACTTCCGAACTAGTCGAGTTGTCGCCACCTTTTCCTGGGAAAGAAGAATAAGATATAAGATTAGACGTATTGAAAGGTGACGCCCATGGCACAAGCACAAAACAAGCACATTCGATTGATTTTTTTTTTCTTTTTTCCCAAAGTCATACTAGTTCGAGTTCAATCAACATACTATGTCATAAATAACCATGTTTTAAAATTTTATATCACAAAGAATCAAAAATTTAAACTTCTGCTTAATATAATTACATCTCGTATTTTTGTTTCACTTATACTCGGATTTCCGATTCTTATTTTGCATATAACCAAATTTTATATTTTAAATATATTTTATCCGTAATTTTTTTTTATTTTATTGACATAATTACCCTTAATTTGACTTTAAATTTTCATAAACATGTTTTTTCTTAGATATTTATATATTTTTTAAAAAATCTTCAAATTTAAAATATATTGGTTTAATTTTTTAAAATTTCTAATAAAATATAATAAGTTCATATTAACATTTAAAACACCCAAATATGTATTTTTTATTTCATTTTTATTTTTAATTTTGATCAATTAAATTTCAAATAAAATCTAAAATTTTACATTTTGAACTATAACTAAAAAATAATATAATTTATAATCTATTCGTCACTACCAATTTTTTTATTTTGGTATATAAAATAAATAAAGATTATATCTTCTATTTATTATCATTGTTGTTTTGAATAAAAATGATATTATTACGGGTATTTTTGTTATTGAATAACAGATAATGGGATTTGGTCACACGATATGTGATAAAAGTTTGAAAATTTCCACCGCTTTTAAAAATAATTAAAATCTAGGTATGTACGATATTTTTCCAAAAAAATTACCTAAACACCGGTGGGATGCCCAAATATATTTGAAACTTAAGCTCTTTTTGGTCAACACTAAATAAATGTAAATGACAAAAAAATTTAAAATGGTCAATCAACTAAAATTAGTACATGTGCAATATATTTTCAAAAAAAATAATATTTCTACAATATATTTTGTGTTTAAATTAATCATAATTATTTTGTGTGGCCCATTAATATACTTTTCAATGGAAAAAAAATTCTCCTTTTTATTTACCTATTGAAAAGAGAGATATATATATATATATATATATATATATATATATTGGCTTAATTAAGAATATATGTGTGACCACGTAATATAATCATAATTATTTTATATTTTTATAAATATAACTATATTTAATTTATATACAAAATAATTAATTTAATATTATTTTTTATAAGATATATATATATATATTAAACATATCTAGTTTCAACGTTGACAATTTCAAAATTTTAATATCATTTATACTATTTTCGTGTAAACCAAACGAACTATTAATTAAGAATGTACAAAATCAACTTTAAAAATATTATTATATAATTTTTAAATAAAAATAATAAATATTTATTTAATTTTTAACAAAAAAATAAAATTGTATACAAATATTAAAAATAATTTTAATAAGTAAAAAAACTAATACTTATTTTTTTAAGATTAATAATTTGGATAAAATTATACTCTAAAATTTTTCTTAAAATAAATATATAAATGAATATCTATAAAAATCTAAATTAAGTATGTATTATTGAATAACAAACTTTAATTCAAGTAAATTCTTAATTGAATTGAAATAAATAACCCAAATAAGGCTTTTTACCCTCTCATGTGGTTGGTGGCTATGCCATTACCGATTCACCGGAGGTGATTTCGTCTCCTACTTGTGAGGTTTAGTCATCACAGGCATCGTTACGAGGGGGACAAACAAAGAGCCGACATCATGAATTTAATTTAATCATTCATTAGAGCGCTAATGTAAATTCGCTTATTAGTGGGGAACAAATATTAATTGTCAGTTCATTTTGGTTTTTTGACTGAGCAACATCGAGCAAACTATATTCCATAAAGATGTTTGACCCACTATTTGAGTCCACTTAATTGGTTCAATTTCATCGGCAAAAATGTCTTCGACTTCTTCCAAGCTGTTTCCAAGTATATTGTACACTCTATGACCTTCATCAACAATTAAATGTGATTAAATAGCTATGTTGTGTGTCAAGGACTCCTGGTTTTTAGTTAGTTACACATTCTTTGTCTCCCTTTTCTATCATGAAGAGGTAGCAAAGATCCAAGTCAAAGACTACTACAGTAATTAAAGTATCTCGATCTTTCAACTGTGAACTTCCTGTAGTGGCCTCTTTTTAGGAAGTTACAATGTGTATCGTTGAAGCAAAAGCAAGTGCAGAAGAAGCCTCTAATTGCATCCTACCTTTATGTTGATAAAGATGCGCACTTACAGGTTTGGTGATTGATGAAAGCTCCCCCTTGCATGTGTAGACTTTTATACCACTATACAATGGTAGGGAGGGAACCAATGCTGTCAATGATTGATTGTTTTTATATTTAAGTCAAAAAATATGAGAAATTTGGCACAAATGATATCAAGCTAAAGAGTTGTGGAAATTCAACTCAAAAAATCTTTTAAACTTATTATTATCGCATTAAATGTCATAAACGATGACAGTTCTTGCAATTGGGACACCAATTAAATTATTCATTCATTGAGTTTATTTGGTGCATTTGTTAGATTTACTTTTTGCTTAGCGCCCGTTGGATTGAATACATTTTTTTCGTCTTGGCATTGATGTTCTGACTTCGTTTAGAACTTTTTAATCAAGTTTTTTTTAGAAATCTTTCTAATCAGACTCATTCTTCAAGCTGGAAAACATTCTGATTTCTGCGGATCTGTAATTAATTAATTAGGAATTAGCAGTGTCCCAGTAAGGTTGAAATGGGCCTCTATCAATCCAAGCCCGTTTACTTATCAGATCTGTCCAATGAAGCTCTCACACAGGGAGGTTGTTAGACTCGGTCTGAAGAATGATATATGTTTGCATCAAGTAACATTCCAGTATAATTTCTGGGCGATACATTCTTTTAAATGTTGTTATATTAATCAGGGGGAAATTTGTTGTTGATATTGTCAAACTTTTCATTTAACCGTATCATCGCTGTTTACAAATAGCGTCGCCGTTTATAGCATTTCTAGCCCAATGTCAAACAGCATGTTGTCCGCCGACCCGGTTAGCCCGGAGAGTTGTTAGTTAGACTGTTCAAGCTAGGACTGTTCATGGGCAGGACCGAGTCGAGTTTTCCAAAACTTGTAACCGGCTCGTTAATGATTTTAATTGGTTCGAGTCGAGTTTTTACAATTTCGAGTTCGAGTCGGGTTACTTAAAAAACAATAAATCGAGCTCGACCCAAGCCCGTATAAAAAGAAAAGTCGAGCTATTCGAGTTTCCATTAGGGTGTGAATAGGGAAAAGAGCGGCGATGGTTTGGGAGTTGTGGCAATTGGTGGCCAGTGACCATCGACGGGCAACGGGCGGTAACCGGAGACAGGCAGTGGCGGGCGACGGGCTGCAAACAAGGTGGACGACGGTCGACAATAGGCATGGGTGATGGGCGGCGACTAGGGACAAGCAGTGATTGGCAGCGACAGGCGATGGCGATGATAGGCGACGGCCGACTACAAGGGCGACTTTTTTTGTTGTTAATTTTTTTTCAAAAAAATGAGAAATTTATTTTGTTCATTTTTTTTGTTGTTCACCGGGCACCAACATCTTCATTTTTTTTGTTGTTCATTTTTTGTCTTTTTTTTGAATTAAGAAAATACTATTTAGATATCTTGCCATCCATGTAAAACTCACGATTCGAGTTAGGGTTTTATATTCAGAACCGGTCGGGTCGACCGTTATTTTTTTTCGAGTTGAGTCAGTTTCAGGACACGTGTACCGAGCCGATGCCAGTCGCGTGTATGAGCTATGAGGGTCATGCGTACCCAAGTATATGATGATAACGTCATGAACACAGCAGAACAGAATGAGTTATCAGATATATGAGAGTATGCCAGTCATTTTTTTTTATTTTTATATATAGTGGATCGTAGAATTAGTATTAGGCCGTTTACCGCGTTAGGACGCGTTCGGGCAGTTTGGGTGGGTTGATAGTTCTAGAGCATATCATTATAAGTTTTTTGGTGTTGTTTGATTTTACGGGATTTTTCCCGACTTTTATGAATTTTTTTAGGATTTAATACGAGTTAGTTATGATACTTGACTCGAGTCGGAGACGAGTCAAGTATTATTTACGAGTTTGCCACCCCAACTAATTTTTCACCCCGACTTTTCTCCCCCACGCCCAAACCCTCGCCGCGCCGCCCCTGTTCGCGCGCCACCGCCGCCACGGCCGGCGCCGCCTGGCCGCCGATCGACGCCGCCCAGCCCGGCCACGGCGTCGCCCTGCCGCCCCGACCAGGTCCGGCCCCCATCGGACCGCCGCGACGCGAGGAAACCACGCCGCGACGCCGCGGCCGCGTTGCAGTCGCGTCGCCGATTCCGCCGCCGGCGAGCATCGCCACCACGATCAGGTGGTCGCCTCAGCACCGTCGACCACCCAGTGACGCTTCCTGACCGGAGCGGAGGCCGTTGCCGCCGTGGCCGGCCGGATCTAGCAACCACCACGGCCGGCCTCTGTTTTGCCGTTTTCCGGCGAGCCGCCGCCTCCATTGGCCACACTGAGGTCATAGATGAGTCGGGCTCGCCGAGCCGGTTCCGAGGGTACCCAACACGACCCCTTTCCGACCAGTAGACGCCGACGGCGATTGTCGTCGGAAAACCACCGGAAGCCGCCGGAAAACCGCCAGTACCTGTCGGAAAACCACCGGAAAATTGGAATTTCTGGAATTCGCTGGAATTCACCGGATCTTCCGCGGAGCTCACCCAGTTGGACTCGATCGAACATCGGACGCCGAGGAGCGCCGAATTCGAGCTCCGAGATGCGCGACGGAACCCTAGCCGTCGCCGATTGCCGACGACGTGAGGTATAATTACCTCCGATTTGATTATTTAAAATTGATGATAATTGTTAGCATAGCATGCTAGGGTTGATTAATTATTATGATGAATGTTAAGATTATGAATGAAGTAAACATGTGTATGATGTGATTAATGACTAATTAGGGATGAAATGATAAGTTACATGATGAGATTAAGTGTGAATGAAGGATCAGTGATGTAATGAAGTAGATCAGGTCAGAGCATGATAAGTGACCACGACATAAGTTATAGACACGTAATAAAATTAGTATGAATAGGATGAGTTAGGATTAATTAATTTTTATGATTTTCTGATTGTTATGTTGATGGATGCTTGCATTGTGATTTTGATGTTATTGAGTTTGATGCATCATTTAGTTAGCGGGCGTTAGTATTTAGTTTTGATGTGTAGGTACGGAGTAGGAGCTCGCCGCCTAGGCGCGATGACACGCTTGGAGCTTCCACCAGGTCCGTTTAGGACTCGTCTTGTTTTACGCTCTTCCATTGTATGTTTATTTTATTATTGCAGGGCGGGTTAAGTGGCGTTTTATCGGATCCCACTTAACTCGGGCCATTTAATCGAATATTTCCGGATTAATAACCCCTTGAGGATGAGATCCCTCGAGGATGATTTCGAAAACAAGATCCACCACAAGTTGCCTTCGGGCCTATTATATGAATCCCTTCCCAGGCCTATATATATATAGTTTTATCGAGTTTTCAGTGAGACGAGAGATGGAGAAACCGACTGCACGTACCATGCAGAGGATGCCGTGACAGTCAAAGCGGGCTCTAGATTAGTGCCAGCGGACTGTTCCATTCCCGAGGGATCCTGACAACTCCGCGTTTGAGTTCCTCACACCCGGAGAACGTGGAGGTTTACGGGTACTGTTTAGTACAGCGCATGTCCGGACTTGTGGTTCAAAGGGTACTAAAGGCGACTGCCTGAGAGTACTCGGCCTTCGTGCTCAAGGCCAGGAGAAATATGGAGGTAAGGAGAGGGCTTAGGATAAAGTTTCACGAGAAGTACTGAAAAAGAAGTGCTGAGAGTAGCACAGTACCAGCAGCAGTAAGTTCGGGATGCTACCGGGTCTGCAGCCCAGTGGCTCCTCAGTAGTGCCCTTCAGAGTGTTCTTGAGGAAGTATATGTTTTCTTTCAGATGAGAGTTTGCTCTCATAGCCAGTTTGTTATAGTTATTTTATTTTCCGGACCAGTAACGCTTGTTACTGACGTTTTTCTTATATATATGTAGGTGATAAGCACGAGATGGATGAGCCAGCTTGGACGGAGGAGCAATGAGGTCTTGTGCACACACATGTTAGATTTTTGAATGTTTAATATTGTATTATTATGTTATTATTTTGTGAATGACATGATTAAATGTTTGATGCATGACAATGACATGAAATGAAATGATCAGAGTAGCGCAGCAAAAGTATGATGGGTTAGGACCCAAGTTCCAGAATGAGCTTATAGTATATCAGATTGTGTGTAATGAAATTGTTGATATATGCTTATATACTTGTATATATTATTTTCACAGGGTGGACCCTAATCGCACTTTTAGGGGAGACCCCTTTCTGTTTTATTTCAGAATTTTGATCGTAATTGTATTGGTGTGTATTTTGAATTGCTTGTCATTCATGTAGTACCATGTTAGGATTTTGCGTATTTATTCATTCATGATGGATCGTATCTTCATCTTAAGACGCCGAGATTGGATCCACAGGAGTTAGGTTCGGGTTAGCCGACCTAACCGGGGCCTGAAACATGCCGGTTCGGTTCACGAGGGTGAACCGGATTTGGGGTGTTACAATCTAGGGGTCTTTTAAAAGAAAAATTGGTTACACTTAGTAGTTTTTGTGTTGAAGTATTTATTACAAGTGTTTAAAGCTGTCAAATATTTATATTGGGAATGATTTAAGCATTTAATTGAAAATTGAATTGGGATTGTTTGTCATTAAATTATTTGGTTTGAACAGTTCATGGAGTATATGAAATATCCTGGTAATAAAAATAATATATCGAGTCGAGTTGAGTTTATTCGAGTTATGAGTAATCAAGTCGAGTTGATCTAGGTTTTATAAAACTCGTGATCGACTTATTTATCACCGAGTCGAGTCTAGTTATAAGTATCGAGTTATCGAATCGAGTTATAATATAATGAGTTGGGGCCGGGTTGAGTCGACTCATTAAAATTTGTGAGTCAACTCGACACAACCCTAATTCAAGCTCACTATCTTTAACTGACTGGGTGGCGAGCTTAGTTTAGATTTTAGAAAATTGGAAGATTTGTTTGTGGTTTAACACAAATGGATCGCAATTGATGGATGACTTTCTCGCAACCCATCTAAGCAGGGAGGTGACCGCCAATCCCTGCGTCGTTTGAACTAAAAGGAGTAAAGCAAGAAAAAGTTGAAAAACCAACAAGGCTTTATGTTTATGCCAGTTTTTTACTCCTGAAAATTAGAAATGGATTCCCCGCCCAAAACATGAAAGGATGTTGAGCTCAAGGCTAAGTAGGAAACAATTTTGGAGTCAAAAGCGAGGAAGACGAAAGTCACGGACAAGTCAAAAAGGAAGAGGCCACCGAAAAATGAGCATCTCGATGTTATTCAGAAATTAGTACATTTCCGATTAATTGGGTGTGCACACTACACAGTACATTCAACTCCTAGCTTCCTTGCATTCACATTTAGTTTGGGCAGGTTCAGTGAGGAGATAGAGGAAAAAAAAGGGACAAATCCCATAGTCTTGAACTGTTTTACTGGCATCGCATGTCCCAAGTTTTAGTTTTAGTTTGTGTGTGTGAAAAGAAATACATCGGAATTAAGGTTTCAACTCATGTAAATGTCGGCCAGTACAAGAGATTTCAGTTGTTACCATTTATAAGCCGATTATTGATCGACAAAGAAAGTTCCTTGTAAATAAGCCTCTTATTGAAATTTATGTATTCAGACTGAAATGCAATCAAAATCATTGGCCTCATATTGTTTCTCAAAAAAATTGTTTCCTTCCATGACTGTTCTTGGATGCCATTGAGACACCCCCACCCACCGCTGGTACATGAAAAAGGTCCTGGTGTCCAGATCTTGTCACGTTGCCCCATTACCTCTAGGTCCCACCTTAGATATTATGATATTATTTGTTTTCTTTCGTTAATTTGGCCTTATAGTCATAGTCTTTTAATTGGGCCCGTACTTAAATATTTTTGTGATATTTTTATTATTTAAGGAAAAAATAAATATAATTATTTATGATTTTTTAGCTAGTTAATAATTAGGTCTTATAACTAATGTTGACGGTAAGACCTTACAATAAATTGTTTTTTTATATATTTATATTTTTAGTAATTTCAATGCCAAAAAATTATAATAAGAGTAAGTTAGTGACAAACACTTTTGGGTTATATACTAAAGATTTTATAAATACGATGATAATGACTCATGTTAAATCCACATGCACTTGTAAATCCTTAATGGTATTTCTTAAAAAAGGTTTTCGGTAATTCTAAGAGTTTGTTATTGTGGTTAACGAGGTTTATCATAATTATAACACCCTATTTCGGCTCACCCGTGAACCGACCTGGAAATATCACCGGCGACCAAACCGTTTGTTAATTTATTGGATTCGGTTAAATTGACTCGGATCTACCCTCGGCGTCTCAAGATAGAGATACAAATATAAAATACATGAATGAAAACAATTGGGTTCTAACGGAGTCCTACATGCATACCATGACATACAAGTAAGGACAAGACAAAACAATAAATAAGAAACCAAAAATATATATATACTACTATAGAAAAAACAGACAAAATTTCCTCTAAAAGTGCAATAAGAGCCAACCTGTCCATGAAAAGGGTATATAAACATTTTATCAAAATATGATAAAATATAACAATCTACTGTGGCATTCAGTCATTATCTTTTTTTTTTTCGTCTGAGCCAAGTCTGAACTCCAAAGCTCCCTACTCATTCACAATTATCCGCTCGTCTCATAAAAAACAATTTATCACAACAAAAACATTCTAATTATCATTCACATAGCATTAACACACCATTATTATACATTACACGCGGTAGGTATATGTGTGCGTGGTTCCGTGCGGCTCCTCTGTAGTCCCGACAGCTTTCATCCCGCGCATTTTTCACCTACATATATATAGAAAAACCTTCAATAAAGAGTGTTACCGGCCCGGAAAATAACTAATATCAATCTGGCACAAGAGAGCAAACTCTCCTGACTGGTTCGCTCTTGTAAAACTCTGACTCGAGTCACGGGTTTTATAATAATCATAAATATTTTGGATTGCCAAGGATTGGAATATTTGAGAATCATAGGCCAAATTATCGTAATATGACTTTCAACAACTAGTATGGAAAATTGAGTATGCGTTCAGCTAAGTTGACAAGTGAAGTTGAAGCATGAAGAGAAAATTTGGGAAAGAATGCCGGTGCCCGAATGCCAGAAAATGTTTACCATTTTTTATGATTTTCACCTATTTATGTAATATTAACTCTCAAATCTTAATAGAATTTCATTTGTGATTAGGAATAGGCTAGAGAGAAGTTCTCTAGAGTTCCTTGGCGAGATAAGGGTTTTCTTCTCGAATTGTTAGAAATCAAAAGGTTATTGAATTAAGCTCGTTAATTCAAGGGTGTGAAGAAAATAGAGAAATTTTGTAAGTGTTTTGATCTCATTCATAATAAGCTTATTCATATTGGTAGATTATGTGATATTTGTCGTCCATGTTAATTTTTTGTGTATTTCTATTTTTATTATTTTATATTATTATTTGTCATTATATTACCATATATCTCCATATTTTATTCTATTGCGCTTATTTTGGGATGCCCATATCTCCAACACACAAGCCCTCGTAGTTCAACAGGATTCTTAGTTAAGTGGGCAGAAGAGCCGTATTTGTTGAAACTAGGGGAACTGTTGTAGCCTTATGCATATAAAGTAAAATTATATTTGATCATATTTAGAGTCCTGAGTGTAGCCGAGAATGTCGAGTTGATTGAGTGAGAGAAAATATCACGCGCTACAGAAGTTTCCATCTCGCTACCTGCATAACCACTATTGCTGCCGCTCAAACGAGGCATTAATTTTTTTTATGCTAACCCCTTTTTTCCAAGTACATTGTGCCAGTGATCACTATCAAATTTGAACATTAACCTAACTTGACGGTAGTCATTAACGTTGTGTCGCTTCCCACTTACACGTAGCCTTTTGCTTTCTTTTTTACTTACATTCGACCTTTCGCTTGTTAGTTGCCAATAATGGTCTTTTGAATTGACCACCAACGTATAAATTTTTTATTTCTTTTACACTAGCTTGGGATATTTATTTCTTTATTTTTATAATAAATATTTAAAAGTTTTCTTATAATAAATTTTTAAAACCTTTTTTTAATTGTCAATAGGGCTAACTCATATAAACTGTTTTTATAAATCGATAAATTGACTCACGAGTTTTGCACAACAATTACCACACACACCTTGTATGAGTGCTCGGTGGGTGAAAAGCTATAATTCATGAACGATTTTTATACCACCCACTTTTATCAAATATTTATATATCATATCCCAACAAATCATTTATAATTAATTGAACACGAGCCATGATTACTCTAATTAAGGTAGTCCCGGAAGCATCAATGCCCCCAATCCATGGACAATTTTTGTACCACCTGTTTATCAAATTATTAGTTTGCCACACAATAAATCATCAAAAGGTTCATTGGGGGAGTCTCCGTAAAATTTTCTCGTAAAATATAAATCTTTATTTTTCATAGCAACATGTATCTTATTCTGGTTCCCCTTTTCATGTGAATGATAATTAATAATAATAATAATAAAATCTATTATCATATATCTTATAAAAAGAGACATCCAGGTAAAGCTGCTACGATCACCATCAAAGGCTGCCCCTACTATTATAATATATATATAATTTTGTTACAATGCACTGCCTTTAGGCACTGCATTACGGTACCGTTAATATAGGTCGTTGGATTTCAATCCAACAACCCATATTCCACCCCCTTGTGGAGGCTTGCTAGCTTCCCGCAATCGACCCCTTGTTGCCGCCCGCACTCCCCTACCACGACCAACCCTCCGCCAACCCCTACCTGCCACCTCATGCCACCACCACCCCATTGCCGCGGCCTCGCCTACCCGTCTCTAGCTACCACCCCTACCATGACAACCACCACACCCTTTCGCCATGGCCCCCTTGCCCGCCACCGGTAGGTGGGCAGGGGGGCCGCGGCTGAAGAGGGTGGTGGTCGTCATGGTAGGGGCGGCAGTTAGGACGGGTAGGTGGGCCACAACAATGGGGTGGTGGTGGCATGAGGTGGCAGTTGAGGGCTAGCAGAGGGGCCACGACAGGGTGGTCGTGGCATGGGAGTGCGAATGGCAGCAGGGTGCGGCCGGCGACGATGAGGGGGTCAGTCACTAGCGAGCAGGCAGACGGACTGGAGAGGGTGGTGGTGGTCGTGGTAGGGGAGTGGCGGATGACAACAGGGTACAGGGGCGGTCCAGCGGGTAGGTCTCAAAGGGCTTGGATGACCATAGGCCATTAGATTTCATCCAACGCACGATAATAGTGCACTGTGTGCTCAAAAACAAAAAAGCACCGCGCGTAATAACGCTCCCGTATGTATATACAAAGTGGTGGGCAGCAAAAGCAAGAGTGTAGTGGAGTGGAGTGAGCTTCTTTGTGAATACACTAGAGCTGTCTGTTGGAGCGGTGAGCTTGCTCCTGCTCTGGCCTCCCTAGTTTAAGGAGTGGGGAGGCTGGGAGAGACTTTGTTTGTGATTTGTGTACTCGGAGAAAATGGGTTTGAGCTTTTATGATGGTAAGTGCCAGATTTGTGCTTGTGTTGGATTCTCGTGGCTGTTTGTTGCTGCCATGGTTGCTGGGGAAGATGGTAAGTTGTGTCACTTGGCAATGTGTGTTTTTACTTGCATTTGAGGTTGGTCATGGGCGTTGTCCTTGGTATCTCTTTGCTTGTTTTGCTCCATCTCCTAAAGATGGGTTCTTTTCCATTTTCTTCTCCCCGTGCTTCTCTTTAAGTTTACTGCCTGCTTGGAATCATTGATCACTGATTTTTTTTCTCTCTCGTTTACTAGTGATTTCATTTCTAACTCATGGTTTCATTACACTATAGCTCAAACGTAAAAGATAAAAATCTGCTAAAAAGCGAGAGCGTTGTGTCCGACCTGTTCCTTTGCATCCATGTTTTTGAACTTATTTAGCTTTTTACAGATCATGAAAGCTATGCCTTTGACAAGGTCTGCAAGTCTATTTTTTCTTGCTGTAAAAATGTATTGTTCATTTTCCCCATCTGCTTTCATCCTAAAAGATACACATTTCTAAAGAGAAATAGGAACACATGAGAACTGGTTAAAGTTTTGGCTATCAATGCTTCCAAACAACAAAGCCGTGCTGCATTTCCATCCAACTTTCCTCATTCTTTTCCCTTCACATCCTCAATCACTACAAGCAGACAGCAATCCACATTGAGTAAACATCTCTAGCCAATTCCAAAGTTCCTACTTCAGCAACAGACCACACTTTGCTTAGAAGAAAATAACTATTAGTGCAGCCATGGCCATCCAAACAGTGCTAGCCCCCATTGCCCATTGGTGCTTTGGGGAGTGCTATTGCGGTATGCACCTTGCCTAGCGTGCCTCTTTCCGTTACTTTTTGTTCCTCCTTCTGCTCACATCATAAAGCTCTCGGACAAAAGTCTTCCTGCTTTTTCTCCCATACTTGATTTGAGTAGGCCAGCTATTACTTATGAAGCTTCTAGTTTGAGGGGTGCCCTTTACACCTTTTGGTGGGGCATTTTGTAATATAATATTTCCCAATGGGTCACACTTCAAAACATTTATCTGACAAGCGTGTGGGGCCTCCTGATGGACTGGTGCTGATAGGTGGACCCCAGATCACAAGGAATTTCCAACCTAGGTTTGATTGAGCTGTTGGCTTTTCATGGATGTGTGACCTTCGCTAATAAGAAGGTGTAACGGGTGTTGATTGTGGGGGTTTAAGGTTTTCAATCTTCTGATTGGTGAGGCTGATTAGTTTAACCTTGATCTAATTAGCATAGTGAGCAGTGTAAATAAGTATAGTTGTTTGTAAATTAGGACACACACAAGTTCTTTCTTAGAATCGGTAGCATGAATCTTAATGAGCTATGGCTCCTATCAATCTTATTTCATGACCAATGATTTCTTATCATTGTGATAACTATATTGAATCTTGTCTAGATCTTAAAAGAAAGGTTGGCATCATCTTCCATTTCTGGTGTTTCTAATGCAGGCTTGGTTAACAACGGTGATTTTGAAAAGGCACCACCTAATGGTTTCCCTGATACTGGCATGGGCGATGTGACGACGTCCATCCCTGATTGGAACATCAATGGAACTGTTGAGCTGGTTATGTCAGGGCAAAAACAGGGTGGAATGCTACTCATTGTTCCACGAGGTATATTTCAAACAGTTTGCTTCTCTATATAATCAGATGTTAAACAATAAATAATGATAAAAAAGCTGCATTGATATTGCTCCGTTGCTTCGTTAATATCGAATGATCAACACGAGGATGGCCAACATATTTGTTGTTTGTAGCGTGTCATATTTCTGTTTCACCTGTAGAGGAATCCCACCAAAAAGAAAAAACAGAAGGGTTGTGATGCTATCAATCTCCGTAGTATTTTTGTAGAATTTTTCCACCAGTGCATTATTCGAATGCTTGATCCTCAATGATATGTGATACAATCTATGAAGTAGGTTGTTTCCTCTGTGTTTTTAGTAGTGTCTTTGCACTACATTTCACGAAGACAATAACTGCAGTCTACTAACTTCTCATGTGGACATAATAAGTATTGGGATTTTAACTCACAAAATCCTTAGACTTCACGTTTGTGTTATAGGACAATGCAAATCAATAAAGTACAAAAGATAAATGTCACACAAATTTAACGTGGAAACCTCTAAAATATGAAGATAAACCACAAATCATGCACTTTAACAAATAATGGATACACACATCTTTACCAAGAGTACACAACACAACACTTGGCATAAGATAAGATGTTCACCAAATAATGATGGAATACAAGGAATAAGAAAACCTTCTCCTTCTCCCTTTTACATTAGGCAAACCAAGATCACCTTCATCATCTGGATTCAGACAGAACTCAACCCATCATTGTCGAGCAATGTTTTGCATTAGACATAACTCACATATCTCCAATTGGGAATACTCTCAACTATAATTAGAGAAAAACACTCTAACTAGTAAAACCCATAAACTTCCAACCAAAGAACAAATTCTGATTAGGTAGACTCATACCTTGTGAGGAGAACTCTTAATCTCTAACTAGAGAAGACACTTGAATTAGCAAGACTCATTGTGAGGAGAAGCTCTCCCTCTAATTGAGATAGATAGCTTCAATACAAAACCTCACTGTAAAACACACAATAATCACATACTTTACAGTACTCTTTTCAAAACACACATACAACCACACATTTATAGATAATAGATACAAAACATTATACACGAGATACGGCCAACAGAAATAACCAATAATCAAATTGGCACATAAGAGTAAAATAAATGAAATCATTCATATACTTTTACATTAAAATCGCTCATAAGGGCACTAATCAAGAGCCGTAAGCTTGAGCTTAAGCATCGTCTCATTTTGACTCGTCAGATGCCTCTACATTTTTAAACTATCCCACGCTTGAGAAAATCAATCATCCTAAAGCCCTTTACACCCTTTGTATAACTTCTGGCTTTGAGCATAAAGGCTGAGTACTCTCATGCAGGAACTTTCAGTACTCTTTGAATCCACAAGTTTAGACATGCGTTATATTGCAGTACCCGTAATCCTCCTACATTTCTCCAGATTTGAAGAACTCAAAATGTGGAGTTATTAGAATCCCTCGGGAATTGAACGACTTGCTCACCATTCCAGAGCCCGTTTTAATTTGCACGTGAAACTGCTCACGGTGCACGCAAGTCGACTTTCCCTTGTCTCACATCTCACTGGAAAGCAAACAACTATATATATATATATATATATATATATATATATATACAGGTCTGGGTAGGGATTATAATATAGTAGAGCCCAAAACATCATGATCTGGATATGAGTTTTCTAAAACAAACTCGATGGATCTCATCATCAGGATGGTTATTAATTAGAAAATTGTATGACTAAATGACCCGTGTGCAGTGGGATACGATAAATCGACTACTCGACACGTCTGCTTACCTGTTAAATCAAATCACGATAAAGTGAGAGATCAAACCAAAAGCGAGTCTTAAATAGACTAGTAGAAGTTCCAATCGTGTCCACGTGCTTAGGCGGCAAGCTTCTACTCTGTACTTACACATCAAATCTAAAAGCTAACGCCTACTAACTAAATAATGCATTCACACATCCTAAACAATACACACTCATATCAAGCATTCAACAGTCATCTTCATCATGATTTTCTAATTTACGTTGCAGTTAATTAGCAACTCACCCAATCAGTTCATTAGCATTTATTTCATATCATTCAAATCATACAAACTCATTTTTATTTACAATCAAAACACTCCATCATGTCAATCAATCAAATCCTAGTATGATGTGCTAATAATTATCAATTTTAATTAATTAGGTTGAAGGTAATTATACTCTGCGTCGTTGGCAATCAGCAACGATTAGAGCTTGTCGTACTTTTCGGGACTTGAATTTGGTAACTGGCGGTGTCCGAAGTTCAATCGGGTTTGGCGGGATGAATTTGACGATTTCTGGCGAATTCTAGCAAATTCATTCGTGTCAATCCAGAGCAGTTTCTGGTGGCTTTCCAGTGGTTTTCAGGTGAGGTGGGTCAGGCCTATGGGTAGGTGCCAACTCAACGAGCTCAACATGACCACAGTAAGGGTGAGGGCGACAGTTGTGGCGATGGTTGCGGGCAACGGATGTGGGTTAGTCGGGATGCCCGAGCTTGCCCAATTGGCCCTTGGACTGGTCTCGGTGGCGGCGCACACGGGAGGGGAAGGGTTTGTCTAGGCATTAGAACCCTCTTCGGTGGATCTTTTCTTTGTCTTCTACAATTATTGTCGAATTCCTCATACTTCTTAGAGTAATTTCATATCTTTACCACTCCTCATGTAGTTGCACGCTTTGTTATATTCATCGTATGATGAGGGATTTGAACAATAAGTTCAATGGCTTTACACATGTTCTATTGATTAAATATGTAAAATGATCTCCATCTTATAAATTCTTATTATTTCAAACATAAAATTTTTTATATGCCGTGTTTGACATCTCTATAATCAAATTACACTGATCTCATGAGGAGCTGGACCTAGAAAATAATCTATGGAAAAATTTGTGTGAGATCTCTCAACTACAGTAGCTGCTAAGTGTGTCATTCTTAGAGCTCGGTATGATAGTAACTAGGAAAGGTCCCCCCTGAAAGAAGATGGCTGGAGGTAATTGTAAACCTTTTTTAAAAGTATGTATGATGTATTCATCCATTCATCGAGAGAGAGCGAGAGTAGAAAAAATGTTATCCTATCAGATAGAGAGAGGCCTTGCGATGAAATACATTCTGTTTTTATCTTCCTATGTTTTCATGTCAAGTAAAAATCCACACCATTTGACTTTGCTAGGTCCGTGCTTAGCTAGAAATAAAGTGTTTGATTATGTTAAAATTGTATTTTAGGTAAGTTATTTATTGTTTGTGAAGGTTTGCATGCCGTGAGGCTGGGAAATGATGCTGAGGTGAGCCAAGACATTGAAGTGGAGAAGGGATCAGTCTACTCTGTTACATTCAGTGCTGCTAGAACCTGCGCTCAGTTGGAATCTTTGAACGTGTCTGTTCCACCTGCGTCCCAGACAATTGATTTACAGACTCTTTACAGTGTTGAAGGTTATGATACATATGCAGTAGCCTTTCAAGCAGATTCCGACGACTCTCTCCTAGCTTTTAAGAACCCTGGCATGGAAGATGATCCAACTTGCGGGCCAATTCTTGATGATATTGCTATCAAAAAGCTCTTTGTGCCCAAAAGACCAAAAGGTATTTCGTGCCACTTCATGAATGAATTCTGTATATCCTTTTACATGGAGAAAATAGACTACTTAACTTGCTCTTTTCTCACAGATAATGCTGTGATCAACGGCGGCTTTGAGGAAGGTCCATGGATGTTCGCAAATGTTTCATTGGGTGTTCTACTCCCCACAAATCTTGATGAAGATACATCATCGTTACCTGGGTGGATGATTGAATCAAACAGGGCAGTTAGATATGTAGACTCCTACCACTACTCAGTTCCACAAGGCAAAAGAGCAGTTGAATTGCTTTCTGGCAAAGAAGGCATCATTTCCCAGATGGTGGAAACTACTCCAAACAAACAATATACGCTCACATTCTCCATGGGAGAAGCCGGAGATTCATGCCAGAAACCTTTGGCAGTCATGGCATTTGCAGCAGACCAAGCAGAGAACTTCCACTACTCCCCACTTGGAAACATGTCCTTCCAGAGCCAAAATTTGACATTCCTTGCAAAAGCAGTAAGAACTCGGATTGCATTTTATAGTGTGTATTATAACACCAGGACGGATGACAAGACCTCACTGTGTGGCCCTGTGGTTGACGAGGTGAGAGTCTGGGCAGTGTCTGGGACTGTTAGAGTGATGCGTGCCTTCAAGATTGAGTCTCTTACCATGATTTTGGTGTTGTTAGTTTTAGGTTGGTGATTAGCAGTGTGTTTATGGTTGCTTGCCTTTCGTTTTTCAACTCTAAGAGTTGGTTGAATGCTTAGTAAAACTTAGGCCCTGGATCCATTACTAAAGAAGAGATCCTACTGTAAAACGGTTTTTGCTGGTAAGAGTATATGGTGGTAATATTACAAGTTATGGAACGCATTAAGTGTGAATTCTTTGTTTAATTTCAACTCTTGGTCTCACAATAGTTCATTTGGCAAGCTACACAGATGATGAATGGCTCACTAAATATTGAGCATTGTTTATGTATAGATTTGTGTAGTCATGTCATGGTTCCAGATTGCTTAAAGAAGTTTACTTTGAAAGCAGTGATTTCAAGTACCAAAAATATTCACCGATTGCTTCAACGTCAGATCATAGTGAGAATTTATTGTAAAAAGACCACCTCTAGTATTTTTATCTCCATTGGTCTCAACCCTTTTATGCGTAGAGAAGAGGTGGGCTACCCTGGGGCTTTATTAACAGTTGCCTAGCAGTTCCTCACTAATTGGCTTCTTTTCTAATTTAAAATGGTTTTATACTAGTCGAGATCGAATTGAAACCCCTTCGGTTTGATTCATTTAGTTTAGGGATATTTGCTTCTTGAGCTAGAGTCCTGATGATGATAATGTTTTTTTGTCAATAAGAGTATTATTAAGGGCGGTGGTGAGAAGTGGGAGGCAACTCCATCACTCGGGACGGTCAAAAAGCAAAGCTGTTTTTGAAAGTGACTTCCTGTGAGGGGCCAAGAACAGCAATGACAGATCCTTCTGGGACATACTTGCTCAAGTGACAATAAGCTTTCTAGACCTTGAGAACAGCTCTTCTCAATGTAAGATAACCATGCCTCAATACTAGTACCTTGCAGATTATAAACTTTTGCTGATTTCACTTTATCTTGGACTAATTAAGATAAGTAGGCAACTGAGCACTTCTGCTTGCTCACACTCTCTTTGATTAAGTATGACAACTGATGAAGGAAGTAGATCCTTAAGATACAATTTATATACCAAATAACATTGTAGCAAGAAGTTCAATTTCATATTGTTACCGATTGATTGCAGTGGCATACATATATTGTTACCGATTGATTGCAATGGCATACGAAGCATGCAAAAACAGTAGGCCAAGCTTTCGTTTGTGGGGAAAGTTCAAGGCTAGCAATATGGGCATGTAGGTATAAACAAGAAAGAACCTTTGGGATCCACGTTCCATAATTCCCTCCCCTTTAAACTCCCTCTACTCCAATATCATCTTCCCCTGCTTGGTGCAAATGCATCACCATTCATGGCTTACAACTTCCTCTGCCGGCCACTTCATCTCCTTCCTTCTCCTAATCATCACCATCCTCTTCCTCGCATCATCTTTTGATCGGCAAAGTAGGGTCGATGCAGCCGTTGCTCCGTCGACGAACCTTATAGATGTTGAGAAGATGATGAATATGAGGAAAGCTGTGGTGAAGAATAGGAGGGCAAACAAGAGGGACTCCAGGGCTTTCTCTGCCATGCTGCCCAGAGGCTTTGTTGTTCCACCGTCTGGACCATCTACTTGCCACAATGCTGTCCCAAACTCCATCAACTTCTACTGCGATGAATCTGCCAAGGACCCATGACATGAACAGCTTCTTCATATGTTTTCATTTGTCTTCTCCTCTCTCTCTCTCTCTCTATATATATATATATACTTAGAAATTTTCTTATTGATTATTATCTTGTTGGGAGGTTTATGGCTTTTTGGTCTTGGAGTTTTCATGTATGACAAGAAATTGGTGGTGTTGGGAGATTGGGATGATGTATATTTGTTGTTGGTGTAATTGATTTAAAAATCAAAAAGTTTGTATATCAAGAAGAGTAGATATGCAGTGCTTTATTACTTGAATAGACTTGTCACTTGATCTCCATTCATTAAGTTTGGTCCATATCAAGAATGTAATAGTTTAAAGGGGCCTCTAAAGATTTTGATCTTTTGAAGGAAGATTGATTTTTTTGGAAACGAGTTTTTCACATCACTTTATCTTATCCAAATTATTTGCTCTAAACTCGTAAATAAATAACTATTAAGCATTAAGTAATAATTAAACGGATTGGGCCCGGCTCGGCTCGGCCAAACCCGGACCCGACCCGGGTATATTGGCAAACCTATGATCCGTCGACGCCAGACCTCCGACGTTGCGCCGCCGACGTCCGGTTACTCGGCCGTATCCTCAACTCTTTTTCTGCCAAAAAAATTGTGAAATGGTTTTGGTAGATTGTTTTTCAATATCTTTGTTGATGAATGTGATTAAAAATCGGTTCTTTGAGAAATTTATTTTGAGCATCGATTTCTTGTTCTTTGAGTAGGTTGAGGTAGTGTGGAAGCTGCGAAAAAGTGGCGATGTTGTTGAAGAATAGGATTCGTGATTTGGGTTCCAATCTTGGGAATCTCAGGTGTTGTTTTGTTGATGTTGATGTGCCTTCCCGAGGTTTGATTGGAAGTGAGTGTCCCCCGAATCTGCAATGGTCTTACCGGAGTCGATTGCAGGGTTGGATCGTTTTGCGAGGATTGAAATACCCAATTCCTCTTGCATTGGATCTGTCGAGGTTATGGCTGTCCCAAAGAAAAAGGTAACATCTTTGTAATTCTTTTTCTCTCAGTTCTTACCTTGATTGACTGCGGTTTATTGCCGGTCGTTTATTTCTAGTTCTAGTTGACGTTTTGTTTGAATTGCGCTGTCAGCTCTATTGTTTCAGCTAGCAGGACGTTTGTTCATCTTTTTAGGATTTGTCATGTCTAGCGACGATATTTTTGTTTTCTTCAACTGATTGTATTGGCTTATTGCCAGTTCTATAATTTCTACTAGCAGGGAAGGTGCCTTCTTTTTAGTTTTGATCATGACTAATGTTAATTATTTTATTTGGAAGCTGATACGGTTCTAGCTTCAGTTTTTTTGTACGGCTTCTGATGTGGTAACATGGTTGGATGAAATGGAGGAAAGGGATCTGTATCTCCAATCCCAATCAGGTAGGAGTGGATGTGACTGATGATAATGATGATGAATGTCTATCGCTAGTTTCAGTAGGATGTTTAGAATTGTAAGTTTAATTTTTTTTTTCAACATGGGCTTATGAGTTATGCTCGCACAGGTTTCACCCCATATAAAAGGGGAATTCGAAATGGTCCAAAGGCTCTGAAACCAATTCCATTGATTATTCGATGCAAGTAAGAGAGCCCTGATCATTGTTTGTTGCAGTAAATATTTATTCCTGATTGTAATATGCACCTTTGTCAATTGGATTTTGTATGGCAATTAGCTCATCGAACTCTTTTTCCCACTAAGCTCAAACGTTTCTCATGAGCAACTGCTAATGGCCTGAATTAATGATCTCATGCTGTGAAATTAAGAGTGAATTAACTTTTCTGTTTCCATATTGAACTGGAGGAAGACAATTAACTTTTATCTGTTTACAAAAGATTTGGAACTCCTTTAATTACCATGGAAAATTTGAGTTAAATTGGGGAGTTCAGATCACCGTTGGTTCATAATACAATATTTGGTCTCTACCTGGTGCCTAATTTTCAGTCTTTCCGATGAATGCTTGAATTTGTTTGTGAGTGGGGAGTTCAGATCACCCTTGGTTTGTTTGTGCTTGGGGTTTGATGTGAACGAGCTTGAACTCTAGCTAGTGAACTTTCGTCCCTGCTGTTAACTGACTGAAACCTATTCGAAATTTCAAACTTTAGCTATACACAGTATTCGGAGTCTCAATGTTTGGAGACTTGAAATGGGATGAAAAACAATGGAAGAACCCGAATGTGCAATTATATGATTGTTTACATGATTGCAAGACTTTATTCCTACAGTAGCCCAGTTATCTAGATAAACGCAAGTTGCCTACATTTATATGGTACTCAGATTTCATGAGTAATTCTTGCAGGGCTTGTGGCAGAGTTAAGCTGCCTCACTTTTACTGCTGCAGTGGGCCTAGAGGGCAATACTTCTCCGAACAATTGAATTTTGTCAATATTTTTCACTGGAAGAGAACTGAAGAGAAAATGCTTTGATCAAGTATATAAATTATGCTTCTCTTCCAGCAAGTTGAATGTCTCACATTCACAGGAGAGTTTTTTTATATTATCAGATTGTGAGAAAAATAGGTATAATTATTACAGAAAAAGCAATTTTATTATAATGTAAAATAGTCTTCTCATTTTTTTAAAAAATAATATTTTTACAAATAACCTAACCAGTGCTGCCCTTGTTTGGCGGCAGCCCAACTCTAGCGGAGGCGGTTGGCCTTCCATATTGGTATTCGGTGACCAAATATTTTAATTTTTTTAAATGGTCAGCGATGGCACAATGGTCGTGCCTGTAGATCTCAGCCACCTTGGCTGCCCAAGGCCGAGGGGGGGTCTACCGGGCGGACTGCTGGGCAGACTTACCTAAAGTTTTTATATATACATATATATATATCTATATATTGAATTTATTTTAACTTTTAAGTGAGGCTATAGACAATTTACAATTTTTCTTTTTTGGTAATTGGGCCTAATTTTTCTACTGCATATAATATTAGAATATTTTCTCATTTTTCTCTTGTTTAAAAATATGATATATATATATATATATATATATATATATATATAAAATTTTATATGAGCTATATATCATATAACTTATATAAATTATATATTTAATTTAAATATTTTTTAATGTATCTCACAGAATAATATATATATATATATATATATATATATTAAAAGTATTGTACATAAGTAGGAAATTGATGACATTTTATTTTATTTGGACATCATTATTGACTGCTTTAAAATTTTTAAAAGATGCACTAGTTAATAGATATTTTAAAATTAATTTTTAATATAATTATTCTAGTTAATAGATATTTTAAAATTAATTTTTAATATAATTATTTAGATAATTAAGATAAAAGGGCTAAAAATATTAGATTGCCTTAAAATTTTATAATTATTTATTTTTTATTTATTTGCATAGTTTTTGAATAACGAGGCCCTCTAAAATACTCAAAATTAAATGTATAGCTCATATAATTATACATAGCTGATTAGGTTTAACTTTTTATGGGTGGAGTTAGTGAGAGTGTAAGTCAAATTTAGGTAGTAAACTCTTAGACAACAAATCAGATTCACTTTTTAGTGAGACTATAAATTGATGTGTGAATCGTATTTAAAAGCAGAGGTGTAAGATTCACTTGACAATCTCATTTTAACTATAAACTGGTAAACCAGATTACCCACCCTCTACTAGCCTTCTCCCTACACTGCCCCTTTCTCCTTGCTTCTCCTCTTTTGCCTTCCTTCCTTCCCCTCAAAGTTGCCTCTTTTATCTTCATCTCCTTCCATATTCTCACAGCCCAACACTTACAATTTAATTGCAGTTGCAGTTTGAATTTTTTACTTGTTTGATTGTTGACATGGTGTTGGTTGGTGGTTTTAATTTTGCTTCAATGTTTTAAACGAAAAAAATACACTAACCTTGGTTTTGTAGAAAAGATATTGATTCATGGCTTTAAAAGTATGAAGAGAAGGAATTTTTCTAACAAAAAAAAAGAGATGCCATTATTTAACAAAATATAAAGGAGAAATGTGATAAAAAAAGAAAAATAAGCACAACAATTTAATTGTAAATCAGATTCAGACAAAACTTATGGTAAACTCACTAACACATTCAAAATATATTTACAATAAAAAATAGCATTTACTGTGAGTGTAGATTAACAGCATAAATTAAATCCTCACTCTCACTAACCCCTACATCGTGTGGGCCCCTCTTGGCTCCTCTTTCTTCAGTGTACGACAAACGTTTGACGTTTCTTAATCACGACGTTTTACCGCTTCCCCCTACCCCAAAAACTAACCGCCGTCCCCGCCGGCGTTCTCGCCGGGGGGCCCTCACCGGAACCCTAGCCGCCGCCGTCCACCACCATCCTCTCTTGGCTTCCTTGGGTCTTTCTCCCAAATTCACCGATTTGATGTCTTGCGAATGGAGCTCTTCTCCGGCGGCGGTATCTCTTCTTACCCTCCCATCTCTATAGCGGCGACGGCGACGGTGGCGTGTATTCTCTGCGCGCTTTTGTGGTTTTTCCGATCTTCGGCGGCTATAGTTTTCGGCCGCTCCTCCAATCGAGCCGGGATTGGCACCGAGAAGGCGTGTTCTTGCGGCGCGGTGGTGGCAAACGGCACCGCCGGCGAGAGGTATGAGAAGAGGACGCCGACGGAGGGGATTGAGAGGCAGACGGGGGGTCGATGATGGAGCAACTGGTGCCGGAGATCACGACTCATGCGTTGAGTTATTTGGATTACCCTAGCCTTTGTCGCCTGTCGATGACTAATTCTTGGATGCGCGCGCTGCTAACGATGACAATGCTTGGAAGGCTGTGTATCACAAGGTAAAATTCTGAACTTGGAGTTTTTTTGTCTCAATTTTACTAAGCGGTAATTTTAGTAGGTGATTGCTAGTTATGCAAAATATCTGTTATTTCGGAGGGTTGTGTTGATCAGCAATTTGTAGGAGTTTTGGCTGTTACCTTTGGCTAACATACAAATTTGTGTCAAGTCGACGGTCTCGAATAAATGCTCAAATCATAGGTTATATGACTTAGTATGTGTTACTTTATGTGGTTCTTGCTTGAACTGCTTTTTTTTCTATAAAAAAAAAATTGACGCATGCTAGATGGTTCGGGTTCCGGGTGATCAACAAAGTCATTTGATTTCCTATACAATTGTGCCTATTATTTGTTACTGCTTTTTTTCCACGTAAATGATGGTCTTTGTGCCAATAATAATGCTCAATCTGAACTTGTCTTGGTTGGACTACATGACGGAATATTAGCCTAGTTGAACTCCTTTTTTACCTCATTTGTGAATTGGTCTCTCCCTTTTTTTCGTCATGAACTTAATATGGGACCTGTTGCCTTGTATCAGGATTTCACTGTAGAACAAGATGGTGTCGTTCCACATAATGGATGGAAGGGTTATTATGCAGCTACCAAAGCTATAGTTAGTGTGAATGCAGACTTTTTCAACATTATTAAGGAACGATCACTTCTTCAAATGGGTCGGCTGTGGCTTAATTCTGATTATGTGAAGTGCATCCATGGCAATGGGGAGCTTTTTACGGGGTACAATTGCCTTTTCCTTCATTTTCTATTTTGATGGATTTTATCATAGTTTTTAAATTTTACCTTTCCATCGTGCATTTGTGGTGTGAGCTAAATAGGAGTTCAAGCAATATATATACGGCATGGGTTTTTTATACAACTTTTTAGGGCTAAAAAATGCTGAAGAGTAACCAGTGTTTGTCTTTGCTTATCACAGAAATTGTTTATCTGACCCTGTTTCGTTTATTGGTTACCTGTCATTTAGTCATGATATATTTTCATTTAAGGTTGATTCACTGCTAGCTTCTTCTTGTCTTTCTAGCTTTTTTTGTTGGCTATGAGAGCCTTGTGAAATTTTTTTAATTAGGGTTTTGTCTGATAAAAGATATTTTCTGCTTATAACTTTTTGGCTTTATTCCCATATTTCATGTGTAGCATGGATGGGGGGAACATTTTAGGTGGAATTCGCTGGTTAAATTGGTCACAATTGATAAAGATGGTTCATTTGGGTGGTAATGCCAGCTTGGTTTATTTCATTTTTGTGAAAGATGACGCTGTCAGCTTGAAGTTGAAACCATAGGCAACATAATTATATCTTGTGTTGTTTTTAAAGGGCAATTATATATACATTTTCAATCAATTCCCATGAGATTGGGATGGGGATCGTGGATCCTGGACCGCTATTCAACTTGACCATATACCATATCTTTGCTTAAAGCACATGTTATTTATCCATTGCCTTGTTTTAAGTCTTTAAAGCCTTCCTTCTTCCTTATAAAAACTGCTATTGTTGTTTAGAAGTGCATATTACATTAATTCTTTCATGCCTCGTGATTGGATACAACCTATTTTTTTCCTGCTTGTTTCTTTGGAAGCGGTATGTTTGTATAATAATTTGCCTGTGTTCTTAGTATCAATTTTTTTGTACAGCTCTATTAGAATACAATGGGTAGTAGATGTTTTTTAGGGAATAATCATAAATTACAGGCAATTATTGAAACCCCTCATTGGACAGCTCAGTTGCTGGTTGACAATGTAGTTCTTTTCCTGAAAGTTTGAAACAGCAGAGCAGGGGAACTTAAGTTGTCAACCCTCCTTGTTTTGAGATCGCAAATCTAATAAACAATAAGAAATCAACCTCTCTTAATAGAATAATAGGACAAAAATGATAGCCATATGTGGATGTTATATATAAAATTGATGGGACTAGAAAGAATGTGGCCATATTTCCTATTATAATTTGACTAAAAAAACAGATGAAATGGTATTTGTAGCAGTCAATATGCAATTATGGTACTTGTTTTGAAAATGATTTTTGTGATTGTACGATTGGATGTATCTAAAAAGGATATAAATAATTGTGATTTAGGCATAGATATGACCTTATGAGACTATGATCAAGTGGAGTGTCAGAAAAGGATCCCCCCATCTCATCTAGAAAGGTGGATGATTACAATGATAATGATGTGCTTATAAGTGCTGTTATTTGCTTGGAATAGTGATTATGTAGCTAATTACTGAGCTAGAAAAGTGAAACTTGTAGGATGATGGGAAGTAATGGCTTATTATGAACTGTATCTGCCTGTGGTTTAAAAGGTGTGATTCTGTTTTTTAATTTACCTGCATGAGGAGCAAACACTTAATATTTTTTAGTTGGCTGCTCATTTTGTTATGACATGTGTTCCTCCTGTAGTAGTGTATATTTCATTAGCGTCTTATTTTTAAGATTGTTGCGGCAATTACTTTTGTTGTGTATACTATTATTATTTTGCTGGACAATCGTATTTGCAGTGAGGAAATTGATCCTTATTTTTAAGGTGCTTTATCTCAGATTTAAGTTTCTGGTCACATGATTCTTGACATACTCTCTGATGGGCAAATGGCCAAGGGGGATGTAAATGTTTTTTTTGTATGTTAATCTTTTTCATATGTGAGCCATTTTTCTACTTTTTGAAGGCTAAACTAGTGGTTTAATTTGTCAGGTATAGTGCAGTAATGGAGAGCTGGGAGTTGGTTTTCAATTGGGGTCATGATATCATCTTCCAGATCAATGATGTACGGGCTCGTGTTCTTCCGGATATGGCTTGGGTGACCATGAAAGCATATGTCACAAATGTGGAATCTGGGCCTTATCATATTACAAACGTTTATGAATTTCACAATGGACAGTGGCAAATGGTACACCATCACAGCTCTCGCATGCCTCTAGATGAAGAGGGGGAAGCCTAATAATTCTTCACATAGCGCAGATAAAAAGTGAAAAGTAGAAGATAGTGAAATGTGGTATGGCTACCTTTCTCTTGTCTTGTCCTCCCTGAAAAAGATTGTTTTGCAAAATTGATCGTTTCTTACCATCCTTGTGTTCGTTCCTCTCAATTTTGCCTTGTGATTTCCAATACTTTCTGGTTGAGAATTTAGCTTTTTCTTTGCTTATGAATATACTGACAACAGCTGGTGTTTTGAGATGTTTGTTGTAGATAGGATAGGGTCATTATTTGTCTACATATGCAGTAATAGAAGCCACAATTGACAGAATTTACTGGAACGAACTGGGGGTGGATCGTTTTCTTTTTCATGGTGGAAAGTGTATAGTGATTCCTTACTCTGTCCTACATGTTTTAGATGTTGAGTTCTTTTGCCTGAGTCACTGACCATTATATGGATATATCTATATTGGACTTTTCTCGGATGAGTTTGATTTGAATTTGGGGACCAAAAAAGAAATAACTCTTTAGATAGGGTTATATGTATTGCACTTGAATAATCATCGAAGATGATGTGAGAGCTACATAACTACTAACACGGTACTTGATTGGATAAGAATCTAGTAATGCTCTTGATAAATGCTGCTATTGATGCTAGAGTGTGAATGTGCGTTGCCACAAGCGAAGGGTTATCAACTTGAATGCATGCCATATCTTTCTCGATGTACAAGTATCTACAACAATGCATGATATCTTCTTCATGTATAAAGTTTGAGTTTCTTGTGATAACAAAGCATTGTTTTTTGTATACACCACTATCTTTAAGTATGAATGAATAATATCAAGGCTAATGGTATTTAGTGGTGGAAATGAAAGTCATACCTGTAATTCTTTCGCCTTTTCTGATCTATGGCCTCTTTGGCTATCCAGAGTGATTTGTTTTGAAATCGGTTATTTTTAAGTGAAAACGTTCAGCAATATGTCGACCAATCGGTCATTTACCAATCCTCGTAAACACTGTTCTTATGCTGCCTTTGCATAATGGGCTCAAATTGATTATAGCATCAACCTGCGATCCTGCGGACCATATGGCCAACATTTATCAATACCATTTAATACAAAAATTATGCACGCTAATACCAGTGATTTGGTGGAAACTTTCAGTTTTTTGTATTAGCATCTATGATTTATTTACTACTTGTGCAAGGGCTGTTACGGCTATGTTCACATAAATTATTGCTTCTCAAAAAGAAAAGAACATAAATGTTCCCTCTTCCCAACCTGTTTTTTTACGAGTTGAACTGTTTGATTGCCTCAAGCAGTCGTAGTCATATCAGATGTACAAAAGCTCATGCATAATGGGCCAACCCCCTCACCACCCTCCGTAGCTAACCATGCTTCCCATCTCCATTATTTGCAGAAACACCAAGGTCTTTTGCCCAGATCTGGTTTATTTCCCCCACAATCAGACCCTACCATCGTCGTTATGACTATCCAATTCTACGACATTGTGATTATTGTCTCGTGCACTTGGCAAAATTTGAAAGCTGCTCGCCAACCCACCATTAAAAGACATTCTTCCTAAACAAGGTCACAGGTCTGCTCTTACGCTCTCATTATCACCGTCATTAGAAGCAAAAACCCGCCACTTAGAAAGTAGAAACACACCTGTTTTTGTTAGGAAAAACTCACATTCAACCTTCTTTTCGTAAAGAGTGGTGGTTAAACGAAGGTCCAGCTTTGGAGGCATTAACGTGTAGTCAATGTTGTAGCAAAAATGAGGTGTGCTGCTCCTGCTCAGTTGCTTTTTTTAGAAGGGCCTCTTGGAATGGACCTCACACTCTAGCCTTCTTGACAACTGACTAGTGACGTATCTATGCTCAATGTTGCCCATCCCTACCTCATGTGATCCAATCTAACGAGAGAATGCCCTGTCTCCCCTCATATAGTCCTCCATTTTTTTTGGTAAAAAAAGCTCAAAGGAAAAATATTAATCTTTCATTTTTTGTACATATATTTATGATTGTTGATTCTCCAAATAAAAAGCTCAAACTAAAACTGTTGGGACAGGATACTTTACAGATTACGCCTTCGAAAGAGATGAATGATCATAATTGAAGATTTCCTTATTTGAAATACGATTTTTTGCTTCTCCTCGTTCAGACTAATGAAACTTTAAGAAGACTGCTGCTCACAAGATTCATTCAACGAGCTCCACTTGCACAAGACACACGGATATTGTACACGCATTCTAAATTATGGTGCCATCTCTAATGGGTTCGGTGGATCCATGACTCCATAGATCCTCATTATAGAATGCATGCATGCATATCTGCTCAGCCGCACCACTCTTCTGATTGGGTATTTCTTGCCCACGTTGCAGCTCTAGGTGTTTTAGCCCACGTTGGTTAATTAATTGCGAATTTCTCGACTCCTAAACGATCAAACATGTCCTTCATAGTTGGCTAAATTATCTTCTGATTAAGGTTATTACACCCATTAAGTGGGAATTGGATTAATATGATATTGTACCATCCCCTACCTACAATTGACAAAAAATGAAGTAGGGGCTTTATGTGAGAAGGAAGCTGCTGTGAGTAGGCATGAGCAAAGCCAAGAAATGGTAGTAGGGGGATGAACCTGGCTGGTCCTGCCCGTGATAACCTTTAAAGACAAGTGGCCACCTCTCCGCACTATGCTTTTACTCCCTGCATGTCCTTCTCTCTTCCACCTCTTCCTAATTTGCTACTACCTACCCCCAGCCATTACTTGTTTGTACTTTTGTTCTCTACCCAAAACCTCCTCCCCCATCTCCCTCTTTCTTGATCATCGTTTCTGGGATTCTAGGACATGCATGGGAGTCTTCAAGATTAGCTCATTGTGGAGTTCTTTATTCTTTCTAATTGGTATTATGAAACATATATCATATATTATGGAGTCTTTATAAGTTTCTAGCGTGCTGGTGAGGTTGTGATCAGGCAAGTACCTCTTCCCACGCTGTACATGTCAATGTCATGATTTCTGATTTTGTTTCAGTAGAATTATTCTGTCCTATCTGCTGCTGCATTTGGTTGCATATTATGTTGTGGTTGCTGATCTTTTATTTTTCTTACATGGTTGCAGCTGTTTCTGTCTGTGAAAAGAGATAGTATGGGAAAGAAGGTCAACTGGTTCACGTCGGTTAAGAAAGTGTTAAAATCATCTAGCAAAAAGTCAGAAAAGAGAGTAAGGGTGCCCTCACATTACGCCAATGTCATATCCTTCCCAATTCTATTTTCTTTGCTTGTATCACATACTTGTTCAATTCACATGCCCAAAAACTCCCGAATTAGTTTCATGTCTCTGCGACTAATCCCTCCAATGGCCTACAGTCTGTGGAGCAAAAGGAAAATGGCACAAAATGGCAATCAGAAGCTCCAGAAATTGTTTCATTTGAGCACTTCCCTGCCGAATCTTCACCTGATGTTACCAATGAAGGGAGCACCACCCAGTCCCCTGCCAGGGAGGACCAGCGCCACGCCATGGCGGTGGCAGTTGCAACCGCGGCAGCAGCCGAGGCTGCTGTGGCTGCGGCACAGGCGGCAGCAAAGGTGGTCCGGCTGGCGGGCTACTGGCGGCAATTGGAGGAAGACAAGGCAGCCACCACCATCCAAAGTTACTATAGGCGATATTTGGTTAGTCTTTCCCAATTCAATGTTATTAACACACACATTGCTTGCTAGCTTCTTGAATTGGAAAGTTAAATTAAACATAAACTTTTGCTGATATTTAGTTGTTTTTTTAAATCACTACTGCACTAGATTACGGGCCAAGTAACAGGTCAAAAAGAATATAAAAGTGATCATCTTAATCCATATATCATCCATCTTTAGTGGATAAATAATTAAACAGAGATCAATATAAAACTGAATCATAATAATAATTAGCAAACATCAAAGTCAGAAAAATTAAGCTTTGAATCTCAATGCTAAAATGCATAGGCCAGTCGTTGACGCCTGTTACAACATTATTATTATTACTATCTCTGTAGTTATTATGAATAATTGTAAGATTGGAGCAATGTTTCGTCGTAATATTTTTCACAAGACAATGTTGAAAAAACAATGAAAGAAAGAAAGAATGGTGCATGGTGCAGGCGAGGAGGGCGCTGCGTGCACTGAAGGGGATAGTGCGGCTGCAGGCGCTGGTGCGCGGCCACAACGTGCGGAAGCAGGCGCAAATGACAATGCGGTGCATGCAGGCACTGGTCCGGGTGCAGGCCAGGGTCAGGGCTCGACGCCTGCAGCTCGCAACCGACAAGCTTCGTCACCGGCAATACTCGCCGGCGGTTGCAATGCCGTACAAAGACCGCATCGCAGCCGGCGCGCCCGAGCCGGAGAATTGGGACTATAGAATCCACGGTTTGGATGCCATTAAGGCGGAGTCTCAAAGGAGGCACGACGCTTCCATTAGGAGGGAGAGGGCATTTGCCTATGCTTATCCTTACCAGGTAAAACCAGTCATATATATATTTGTAGAGAAGGACGACTTGGAAACGCCTGTTGCAGACCTACGGGCGTCTTCACGAGCGTCTACAGCCGTTTCTAAAAATATTTACATATTTGTAATATATTATATACAAGCTCATTTTATTTTTGTTATATGTATGTATATATATATAAACAGGTAATACGAGGGATGAGGGATATGTATATATATACGTATATGCACCTTAGTTGGACATACGGATATATGGATTCGTGTCCTCTAATTTCAATGTTTGGGAGTTGTATATGTTTAGTACCTGTACTTAGCCAATTCTACTCTTATTTAACGTATGTACTGTGATTTTTTGGATATAATAAACAAAATATAATGAACAGCAGCATCAAGGTCAGCAGCAATGGCAGCCGAACTTGGGCAATGATCCGGGCATGTATGAGAAGGGCACGGAGAAGCAGCAATGGGGCTGGAATTGGCTGGAGAGGTGGATGGCCACACAGCCATGGCAACAGAGGCAAGCCGGCCCGCCGGAGACGCCCTACCTGACCGTCACCAACAGCACCACGGACAACACGTCAGAGAAGACGGTAGAGATGGACATTTCGCGTCCACCAGTCTTTGCTCGTGATTCCAACCAGGACCCGCGACAAGCCGAATCCCGCGGACATGTCTGCCGTGCCCACCAGTTATACGGAGACCACCCAGTCCGCCAAGGGCAAGATCCGGAGTGAGAGCTCCGGGAAGCAGCTGGTCCCCCAGGGAGGAGGGTCACATTGGAACTCGTCGAGCTCTGGCGGTGGCACGGCTGCGTATCAGGCACCAAGAAGCCCAGCTCCGAAAATCAGTGCCGGCTCACGGGCAAGGGCACATCGGCTTAATGGTTACTGTCTGGATTCAAGTGGCGGGGGCGAGAATCGGAGTGGGTATGGATGGCGGAGGAATGATTATTAGTTAGACCCGTTTGTGTTTTTCTAATCGCATGTGTAGTCCTCATTTTGTTTATGTTCTATGGAAATGGTTACAAGGAAAACTCGAGAAGGATGTTTGGATGAGTCTAATAACAGTAATTGAAGTGGGTTGGTTGTGAACTGTCTCCTGTGTAATATATGTATTTATAACGTTTAATCGCTGCTTACGATTCTAAATTCTGAATGGTGTTCTACATAGGACATTGTTACCATGTTTTTTCAAAGCTTATCCGTGGAGTTTTACATGTATCTATATCGTGTTGCATGTATTTATAACGTGGTGTTACATATCGAGTGTCGTTCCCTAAAAATGTTTTCAAAGTTGTTTTAGTAATTGTCTGCCCCACCAAACGGTTCTAAAATAAACTAATAATAAAATTAAGATCTAAAAATGAAAAGAGATAAAAACATATTATAAAGTCAGTCACCTAATCAATGTTTAATAAGAGCAGTATTAAGTAGTTGTCGGGCAGTCCATCTCGACGCCAAGTGCCAACGACCAACTAAATGTTAACAATAAAAGCAAACTTTCATAAGACGCGAAACAACATTTAGCCAAGCGCTGCAGACGGATGTTGGTAACACTCAAGAGCCAAACCATTTACTCGCGAGGATGTTGAACATTATCAACATTATTGAGAACCATAAAAAATTGATCTCATAGTATTAATTTGATTCTGTAACTAGTGAACTTTCTTTTCTTTTTTCTTTTTTGCCCATTGCCACAAGCAAGCATCACATATCATTATATGTTTATTGAGATGTCAGCACAATATAACATATACAAAGAGCAGAGGCAAGCTTCGTGGCCTCCTGCTTTCATGGTTCCATGACAAAATACAAGCAAGCCTTTGCATAATGTATATAATACTTACAAGCAACTTTTCTGGTATGCGAGGGAACTTCACATTACATTACTCACAATACTTCTGTTCCCACATCTACAAAACCCACAGGAACACCTCATCAGCTGCAAGTAGTCTTCTCCTTTCGAACTCTACTCTCTAAAGCTGGCTATGTATGGGTCTAATATCTATATATATATAGCCAGACACAGCCCCTCTAGTGGTTGTTCTCAGCGGCAAATATGTCAAGAAGAGCCAGAGCCTGCAGTGAAACAACAGATTTATTGATAAAAAATCATTAAAATTTTGAAAGCCACCAACTTCATTTTTTTTTCAGACTTGGATTCAATAGGAAGAGGGAACAGCAAAAGACTAACCTCAGGGACACTGAGTTCAAGGCGGAACTTAGGGCCATCGTAGTGATGAAGGATTGGCCTGAATGAATCCTCCTCGAGCGACTCACAGATATTCCTTGTTACCACCCTAACCTGTTTTGCATCCACAAGAACAAATAAGTTTGACAATCAACTTAAAAATTTCAGATCAAGGACTTGAGCTATTAACAAGAAGTTAGGCAGGCAAAGGAGATTCCACTAGGATGGTTACCTGAGCAGGGAAGCGAGACTCCCCTGGGCATTTCTTGTCTTCCCAGGCGGTTGGATCGATGTTCGTCCCACCAAAACTTGCTGCCTGTAAAGAGATCGAATAAATTACTTGGTTAGAAGATCATAGCATAACCATGTCTGTTGATTTGCAGTAAGCAAGAAAGAAGAAGAACACCAACCTCAAAGATGCCATGGAGTTGGTGAGTGGAGTAGTTGTAAAGAAAAAGAGGCAGGCCAGGTGTAATTGCCCTCACCGAATCACGGTAACGAGGTGGCAATCCTGAAAGATTAGTAACATCAAATCGGTATTAGCTTCCTTGCAACAAAAATATTGTTTGCTTCCACAAGGGATATGACATTCTAAACAGCAAGCAATAAATGAGATCCAATTCCCTTAATAATTCAAACTAAAATCCGATTAATAGAAACACATCAATCAATCAAAAGCACTTGATGACATCTAACTCCCATATGAGTTCAAACTATACCCACAATCAAAACTTAATTTTTCCTGTTCAACAAATACCCAAACTTAACTAAAGCAGCAATCAAAAGCATTTAATAACATACGATTACCAGACGTACCAGCAACAGTAAGTTTGAGCCCATATACTAAAACAAACAAAATCAGTAATCACATGAATTTGATAAGATTCAATCACCACGTAAATTTCTTCCTGTTCCTTCAATTACTACGAAAATACATCCTAAAACCAACAAAAAGAAGAAGCTATTATAACCATTTGATATGATCCAAACATTATTAACATCCAATTCATTTTGCTCCGCAAGAGAATATACTCTAAAGCTAGAGAAAAACATGAAATAGATGAGAACCATCGGAAGATGAGAGAGCATACCAAAAAGCTGCCTTCGGAGGTTCTCCTGCATGGTATCGTTGTTGCAGACGAAGATGTACCCACCGACGGCCTCACTCCTCGGCAGGGCCTCCGACGGAGGAAGAGTCTTGAACCTCTTATCCACGCCCTGATTCTGGTTGTTGTTGTTGTTGTTGCCGCCGCCGCCGCCGCCGTTCTTCCCATTCGAATAGTTGCCGCTCCCCTTCTTGAACTCCCCATTCTCGCCATGCTTGACGTTGTTGCCGTACTTGCCGCCGCCCTTCTTGTTGGGCCCTTTGACGAACAGCTGCTCCTTGTCCTTGGCAAAGACGCCATTGTTGAAGTTCTTGTCCGCCGCCCTGTAAGGAGGCAGCAAAGGCGAGGAGGGCTGCTGCTCGTTCTTGTTGTTGTTGAAAAGGGGCGACCCGGCGGCGGCGCAGCTCTTGCCGCTGTAATCGTTGAAGCCCTTGGCGAGGCCAGAGCTCAAGCCAAGGTGGGTCTTCCAGCCATCGTTGAATGGGTTGAAGTCGGAGGAGACTTTCGGCCTGGGCGGCGTCGGAGAAGGCGAGTCGGCGGCGTGGGCACCGAGGAGTCGGCTGTCGAAGTTGCGACGCTCCTCGAACCTCTTGGGCGTCCAGATGGAGTCGCTGATGGACAGGTTCGAGAAGTTGTTGCTCTGGAGACGAAGCTGGTCGCTGAACTGCCAAAACTCCTGGTTCTCCATCATCTCACCACAAAAGAAGAATTTTAAGAAACAACTCTTTCAAAGATCACAAAAAGTTTCTGAAACTCCAAACACACCTCTGCGAAATTTAGATTCAATCCGTACACAAAATCCAACAAACTCGCAAAATCTAACACACACGCGCGCGCACGCACACACCACGATTCAAGAGAAGCACATGAGGAGGAGGAGGAGGAAATGTGAAGAGGGTGGAGGAGTTGTATAACCGTATGTATAAGTAGAGGAGGAATGGGTCAGTAATTGCGAGGAAGTTTCCCGGCAAAAGATGTGAGGGAGCGTGTGAAGATGTCAAAAGAAGAAAAAAGATGGAAAATATAATAATAACACATCATTATTAATCCGAAATTATTATTTATTAATATGAAAGCGAGAGCGGGGACTTCGAAGATTGTGACAATTTATATATTGACATTTCATTATTATATTTAATAAGTTAAAATTAGAGTAAAGAATGGGCTGCAACTGTTGGACGAAAGTGGCGGGGGAGGGAGGAAGAGAAGAGTTGATAAGAGAGAGAGGAGGTTCTAGAAAGAAGGAAGGAATGAAGGAGGTGACTCTGCTGCAACTTTCCTCGTGTCTTGTCTGGACTTGTCTGCTTCTGCTGCCTCTGACTGTGACTGATTCTGTTTCTTTTGCTCTTTGCTTAGGTGCCACGACATGGCGTCGGCAAAGTGGACGGTGAGGATTGCCCCATCGTGAAGGGCGATAATTTGGAAGTACCGCGCTTTCATAAGGCAAAAGATTTCCAACAGAACGATCTTCGATATCTCGATTCAAAGGATAAAATGACGGCCCGCCTTTAAAAGGTCTTTTTAATTATCACAAAATTATATAAAAAATATATAAATTTTTGAGGTTACAATTTTTCTTAGGGTTAGATCTCTTAAAAATTAGTTAGCTTTTTTTTAAAATTCCAATCAAATCAATTTTATATAAAAATTTTATAAAACAATGTTTTTTATAAGATATAAAAAAATAAGAGAAAATTTTAGGTGACACGAGTGCACGAATACCCAAAAAATATTTTATTTTTATCTTATTTTTTATTATTTAAATGTATACAAAATTTAAAATTTTTAATGTTATTTTATTTTTATTTTATATAAATTTTATTTATTTATATTATTTTTATGCCAACCCTTGAGGACTAAAAGAAAAATTTGGTGTGGCAGCGAGGGGACTAAATAGATGCGGATTGGGGGAGGTTAGGGGACTAAGTAGCCTGGGATAGGCTGGGAGCGTAGAGACCTCGTGGAGGTATAGATTCAAATTATTATTATTATTTTTCAGACTTGATTGAATTTGATGCGAATGTATTTATACTTGGTAAAACCTTGGCCATAAATTTCACCACCAACTTAAACATTTACTCTGATTAGTTGTGTGGGTATGTTTAGATTACTTGCATGTAGATTTTAATATCTAAAATCTGATTGATGTTCCTGTGTTGGGCCGACTGATGTATACTATAATAAATAAATAAAGTCTTAATAATAAATTGAACCAGAATCAAAACAATGTTGATGCGAATAATTGTTGGGAAATAAGTTTTCTGGTAGATTAGTTACTAATCATGGTAAATGACGTGTTTCCTTCGTATTTCCAATTTGGCAGTTGGTCTCAATTTTTTTACAAAAAAATGATAATATAAATTCTCATCATATTTATTTATCGTTTGCATAAATTGAAAATAGCCAATAAGTGCATTGTGTAATCTACGCAATTATGATACGTTTTCTAGAAGTCACTAATCAAATAAATGAGATGTGAAGGAAGACTCAGTACTATATTTTTGTTCAAAGCTTGAGTACCACTCTTATCTTCCTAGGTCTGATTTGGGCTCACTAAAACCACATCTTTGGTTCTAATTAATACTCGGTTTGAGCCGGTGGTTGTTGGGCGGCGCATTGTTTGTACTAATTAAAAGGGCATCCGTAGGTAGCTAAGAATGAGTCAGAGTACACATTTTGATTTGGAGAATAATGTTTTTGTTGAACAGGAAAGCAACCTAATTGTATGGTAAATGATTTCATTGTCAGTTCGTGACCTGACCAACATTAATTTGTTTACTTCAATGTTAATCTATAATATTTGCATGATTTAACTACAAACATTTGACTAGACTAGAGAAATTAATTGATGGAAAATTATATATATATATATATATATATATATATATATTGATGAGCAGCTAATTCTTTGGTCTTGATTGTTCAAACAGGACGATGGTATTCATTAGGTTCGCTTATCGTCATGCATAACATAGTGAAACTTGCGTTATTTTTAAAGAAAATTATGTCACACCTTTGCCATTAACCGAGTTTAATAAGCTAATAATAATAAGGTACTGCGAATCGGGGGCCATGTGCTTATTATAATATATGTACCAAGCATTAATAAAAATAATAATATTTGATGTTGTCAACCTTAATTAATTTCACCTTTAAATACAAATTTCTTCATTTCTTTTATTTTTATGATTTTTTTGTACTGTTAGACTTTAGAGCCCTTTTAGTAATTTACCGGAAAGTACTTTCTATTCTAAAAATTTACTAATTACTATGCCCAAATTTAAACTTGCAGAATTCATATCAATACACTAATCTTGCTCAATAAAGCGTCAGACAAACTAAGAGGTTTCTAACCAACGAGATGTTTGATATGTTATGTTGGAAAAAAGAAGATGCTTGATATATGATATACATGTCGCTTGTTCGGAATGGCTAAGTTTAACTTTTTTGTGATTAGACTTAAATGTTCATCTCAGATAAAGCTTGATTTCCTGTAGTTTTTAATGAATAAGTTCACACTTCAAATTCAACCGAATCTCTTTCACGGAGCCAACATTATCACAAAATTAATCTAAAAGAAAAGCAGACATGAACATTCTACACATGATAACAAACGAAAGCCCTTCCCAGATCTCCCACGCCTTTCTCTGGTTTTTAATCCCGTCCATTGGAAGGAGTCCTTTTTCTAGAGCTTGTTTGAATTCTGCTTTTAAGTGCATCGCTAACCAATTCTTAATTAACGTTATGGACGCAGTTTGCATGTTAAATCCGTCTTTGTGTAACAAACTATCAATATCAAAATGTCTTTATCGCTATCATCACCGTCAGACCAATCAATTTGTTGCCTATAAAAAAATTAATAAACCCAAATTTAAATTGATGGGCTTGAATCAAATCTTCAAACTAGGAAGCCCATGTTTAAGAGCCCAAATTTAAATCAAGGGGCTTAAATCACAGCTTTGTCAATCTAAGAAGCCCATATCCAAGACAAGCAATCACGTCCCTAGTCAGTAGACGAAAATAAATTCGATTTGGCCTCATTTCAGTGGATTTTGACACCAACTAACCTTAATTCGATATCAAAGCCTGTTTCTCCACTTAATTAGGTCGAAATTAAAATTTGCCAAATGTTTTGTAAAAAAACTTTACCAATCAGCTGATACACATTGCATTCGTAACAACAATGTTGTTCCACAAATTACAAATTTGTAGGTTATGAAAAATGCAAATGTACATAATGCTGCTTTGATATCAACCAAATCTTAAAATAAATATCATGTGTTGGCCGTCAGATAGATGTGGTCGCCATCCAACTTTTAGATCCTACTTTATATCATGCATTAAAATCCATGTGATCTTGTTTAATTGTAGGGCTGGCAAATAATATTACAATTTCATCAAACATGCATGTTATATATATATATATATATATATATATATATATATATATTGCATCAGCTAAAGCAAGTTTGGAATTTTAAGCACAAATTTAAACATTACTAGCTATTAATAATTTAATATTGAGATCTTTCAATTGCATGAACCAGCTTGACTCGGCCAATTCGGGACATTTGATCCATTGACCAGTTCATCTAGTTATTGTACAAAAATAGCATTTTGATCTTCAGACACTACCGGCCACCAAGTTGCCGCTTTCATTATTCAATCTATTTATATATTAATAAAAAGAGAAATTCAAACTTGTGCTGACAGTAAGAGATTCAGCGTATCAATCAAAATACATAAAACATTAAAAAAAGTAAATTATTATATTCTATTTTCTCATCTAATTAAACCTCATTTTTTAAAAATCGAAATCTATCAAATTATTTTATAAGGATTGATTAATTTATACTGTTAGAATTTATCTCTGAAACAAGCTATATATATAGTCTAGTCTCGAATTTAGTGACCACGATTAAAATGGAGGCTTGTAGAATGAGCTACGTTTTAGCCCTTATCTTTCAACTCTCAAATCATACTCATGTACACATACATGTTCTTTTTTAAAAAAAAACAGATGTACATACATTTGTAGCTTACATGCACACACTTGAAATTAAGTCAACTCATATACCCTCATTTTTATAGTTAAAAAATATGATTTAAATTCTTGAGATGCTCAAGATCAATGGTCGGTTACTTTCACCGATACTTCTAAGGCAAGTTATGTGTGACAAAGCCGATTAGTTAAATAGGCCGCACCAAGGGGAGTCGCGCAACAAAGTTTCTACAGCTCATGTTGAGACGAGAATATGCAGCATGCAAAGCGAGATCGAGAAGACTCGTAGTCATTAAAAAATAGACCCCTTGTAGTTACTGCAATATTTTTCTTACTGTCTTTTATGATGAATATTGTGGACAACAGAGATCTAATAAGGTGGAGGTATGTTGTGTTAAAAACATAAAACCTAGCACAATATTTACACTGTATAATAACCTAATTGCAAGGAGTGAGATAGGAGGATGCCTTGCATGCCGGCCGTGCAGATGCCGCAGCTTGGAGAGCGGATCCTTCACGTGGTTCTTTATGCCATATTGCACTTTTGACAAGTTCTTGAATTTTTCGTTTAACTGGAAAAAGTTTAATTTGTTGCAACATGACCTCGTTGTAGGTGTAAGTATTTAGTTTGACTGGCAATGAACATCCCATGAAGAGCATTACTTAATTGGAATGTGAGCCATTTTGGTAAAATCTGGTGGGGGCAAAAAAACTTTCTTAGAATCGCAAAAAAGTTATAATTATATTACACTGATTCATCTCGCAACATGTATAATTTAATCATCTTGCTAAAACATGCGGGTAAAACAACTTTTCATGAAAAAATAAATCACTTAATTTTTCATTTGAATCCACCAATAAACACAATTCATCATTGTCACATCAGGCATAAACCTCTCTAGCTATTATTATAAGTAAAGTAAATTATATGCATATCGGGAACCGTACGTTGATGACCTGCATTTATATAACTAGCCTAGAGTTATTACTATTAATCTGCACTTACTTGGTGCAGGGCTATAATACACATTGGCCGATTTTACCCTTTATTGACATTAATGTAGAGATATGGCTCGCATGTGCAGCAATGCACAGCAGAGGCTCGGGTACGGGAGATCCCGATACCGATCACATGTTGCCTCTTTTACCCTTAACTAGCTAATTGGCGGAGTATAATGAATCTCCGTTGTTTAAAAAAATTACCCCTTATGAGAAGGTTGGTCTATCCATTATAATGGACATTCAGAAGCCAATTTTTTAAGCTCGATTGTCAAGTTGAAAATATCATAATACTTGCAAGCATTTAGAAAAAAATAACGATTCTGTTGTTCCAATATTTTAAAGGAATGGGTATGGATGTCATTTTGCTTCTAACGTTGTAATATATAAGCAGCCATGGACCATGGACCATGCACCGTCCCCTCCCTAAACATGCCGGGAGCAGCAATCGCCGCCGGCAAGATGGGACCCTCCGTTGGCACCCGCCATCCGGTCTACCGAGGCGTCCGGAAGCGTCGGTGGGGGAAGTGGGTGTCAGAGATAAGAGAGCCGAGAAAGAAGACGAGGATATGGCTGGGCTCCTTCCCCACACCGGAGATGGCCGCCCGTGCATATGACGTCGCCGCCTATTGCCTCAAGGGCCATAAAGCCCTCCTCAACTTCCCCAACGATGCCGATCGCCTCCCTAGACCATCGGCTCCCACTGCCCGAGACATCCAGGCCGCCGCTGCAGCGGCCGCCGTTGGGATCTCTAGCGACGTCGTCGAAAAGGTTCGCGGGAATAATGACGGGGAGGACTTCTGGGGAGAAATTGAGCTACCGGCGCTGGTGGGTGACGATGATCTGACGTCGTCTTCGCATGTCCGAGGCTGGATGAGCTCGCCAGCGGTCGAGTTCTGTCCGGAGGTGTGGCTGGAGGCTGGGATGTGGCCGGAGGAAGGGGTGATGGGGTGTAATGTAGCTCTTTGATGATACATCAGTAGGAATTAATAAGCTCAACAGTTTTGTTTGATCATTAGTGAGTTCATCATTATATAATAAAGTTTTGTTAATTAATTAATTTGCTTCCTATAATGATCAGTTTTCTATATATAAGCATGCATGAAAATTGAAGTATATCTTCTTTGCTCGATAACTCATGGCTGATTGTTGTGCAATTGGATGATTGTAAGTCTTGCTATTTGATCTTACGCTTTTAGCTTGATGTTTATTATGTTATTGTTTTTTTAAATCTCAAAAAAATCACAATTATAACTGAGATTTGATTTTTATCATTGGCCAATTAAACTGATCATACTTGATGTGATCGTTATGTAGTAGTACTCTAAATTGGTAGTCACTATATGTACATGAGACTACATTTTTCAAGTTTAATTTAACTAATATAATTAAATATGTAAAGTCGAGTTCAAATTAAACATATGATCTGCATATATATATATATATGCGTCGACATGTACGCTTATATGTGTCAATTAATTACCATCGCCCACATAATCACACCATATTGTCTCTCTGTATATATCTTGTTAAAAAAAAAACAAAACTTTCTCTGCATATATCTTGTGACATGGATCTTGGAACCGGTTTCAAATGAGGTCTAGCGTTATCCTCCAGCTGGTGCGTAATTAATGCATAAGTGGTTTCCATGAGTTATGACAAGAACTTTAGCTAATAAAATATAAAGGTACTTTTTTTCGTCATATTTTTTGAAATTGTTTAAATTATATTTACGTTCTCATTCGGTGTTAATGATATTTAATGAATGTTGGGTGGCTGCACATGTTTGGGCCTTACGGCCGTTAAACAAGCGAATAAATTAAATTTAATTTGTGTTCGATTTTAATTTAAATTTTGTTAAAATTCGGTTTTAGTTTTAAACATGTATGTACGAGCTCAGTTCTATTGCACGCTCAATCAATAATATCATCAATTTAATAAGAGCATACCTAAGCGCATCATTTGGTCGAATTGGATAAAACCAAACCGAATCACTTGCACAATTAACCGAATTGAAAAAATATAGCTAATCAAACAAAAATCAAATTACAATCAATAAACAAACCAACCAAACTGAACTAATTCAGTTTGGTTTAGTTTTAACTAAACTCCATTCAAACTAACTAAATTAAGCAAAATAATAAATAATATTCATTGTGTAACACCCCAAATCCGGTTCACACTCGTGAACCAAACTGGCATGTTACAGGCCCCGGTTAGGTCGGCTAACCCGAACCTAACTCGTGCAGATCCAATCTCGGCGTCTTAAGATGAAGACCCTAACAGGATACTACATGGATGACATGCAACCAATTTTCACACCAACACAATTACAATCAAAATTAGTAAAAATTCTAAAACGAAAGGGACATAATTTCCCCTAAAAATGCAATTAGGGGCCACCCTGTCAAAATCATATATTCAAACATATATACGCATAGCAACACTAGCATTCACACAGAATTCTAATCTACTATATTCATCATTCTCTGAACTTTAGGTCCTAACCCATCACACTTTTGTTGCGCTACTCTGATCATTTCATTTCATATCATTGTCATGCCTCAAATATTTAATCATAACATGTTTATAAAATAATATCATAAACAAAACATTAAACATTCAATCACCCGATGTGTGTGTGCAGAAGACCTTATTGCTCCTCCGTCCTGGCCGGCACATCCATCTCGTGCTTATCACCTACATATATATAGGAAAAACGTCAGTAACAAGCGTTACTGGTCTCGAAAAGAAAATAACTATAACAAACTGGTTATGAGAGCAAACTCTCATATGAAAGAAAATAATATATACTCCACGTGAACACTCTGAAGGGCACTATTGAGGAGCCACTGGGCTGCAGACCCGGTAGCATCCCGAACTTACTGATCTGCTACTGGTACTGTGACGCTCTCGACACTTCTTTTTCAGTACTTCTCGTGAAACTTTATCCTAAGCCCTCTCCTTACCTCCATATTTCTCCTAGCCTTGAGCACGAAGGCCGAGTACTCTCAGGCAGTCACCTTTAGTACCCTTTGAACCACAAGTCTGGACATGAACTGTACTAAACAGTACCCGTAAACCTCCACGTTCTCCGGGTGTGAGGAACTCAAACGCGGAGTTGTCAGAATCCCTTGGGAATGGAATAGTCCGCTGGCACTAATCCAGAGCCCGCTTTGACTGTCACGGCATCCTCTGCATGGTACGTGCAGTCGATTTCTCCATCTCTCGTCTCACAAAAACACGAAAACTATATATGTAAAACCCACGATTCGAGTTAGGGTTTTATATTTAGAACCGGTCGGGTCGACCGTTATTTTTTCGAGTTGAGTCAGTTTCAGGACACGTGTACCGAGCCGACGTCGGTCGCGTGTATGAGCTATGAGGGTCACGCGTACCCAAATATATGATGATAACGTCATGAATACAGCAGAACAGAATGAGTTATCAGATATATGAGAGTATGCCAGTCATTTCTTT
>JAURVB010001233.1:0-10953 GCA_033002965.1 Piper betle | reverse complement strand
CGGATAAGAGAGATCTACTTAGGATAAACGTGATCTTCATGAAGATATTCTGTAAAGATCTTTGGAGATAAGGATATCCTTGGACGTTAAGGATCTTCATAAGCATGATCTTCATAAGATATTCTTAATGATCTTTAGAGTTGCGGATAAACACAGAGAAGTTCTAAATAAGAGGACGTCCTCTTGTGAAGAAACAAAAGGGGAAGAACAACGTTAGACGGCTAAGAGACGGCACGAAAGACGAAGGAAGAAGAAAGATTTGGATCAGAAGAAGAGACGTTTTCTCCAGAAGAGTTTTTCTTTATTTTGATTTACTTTTCTTTGTAATTAAACGATGTCTTTCATATCACATATGAATTTCTTGTGTTTAATCGAAAACTTTATGGAGTAAATTCTTTTCTAGGATTTTCAATAAGACTTAAATTCTTGTGATTCGGCATGTGCACTTGTGTTATAATTTCCACATCAAGTTTTTGGCGTTGTTGTCTGGAATTAAACTAGAATTTGATTTTATCAGAAATTAGTTAGATTGTTTGCTTAAATTGTTCTCATCTCTTCTTTAAGTTTTAATTTTTTCTTAATTTAATTAGTGTAGTGTGTATGTGCATGCATAGGAGTAAGGCACGCAGGATCTGAGATTGCCATGTAACCCAGAGATCGAGAGAACTTGTCGGCGACTACGTCAAGGAGCTAGAATTTGGAGAGCAATGGAGGCAAGGCAAAGGAATAATAATCTTCCACAAGCAGCCAATGATGATGACACAAAAGCTCTAGAAGAGTTTGCTCTTCCTATTTTAGACGGATTACAGTCAAGCATTCTCAGGCCACCAATTGAAGCAAATAACTTTGAGTTGAAACCAATGATGTTCCAAATGCTGCAAACCATGGGACAATTCGTAGGACTGGCGCATGAAGATCCTCATACTCGCTTGCTCAATTTTATTGCTATTTGTGATTCATTTAAAATGAATCAAGTGTCTGAAGAAGCTATCCGGCTTCGATTATTTCCATATTCTTTAGTCAGAAATGCAAGATTATGGTTGAATTCACAGGCGCCTAATTCTATCACCACTTGGGATGAATTAGCGAGAATTATTTTTGCTTAAATACTTTCCACCGTCTAAAATTGTCAATTTTTGTAATGATATTACTTCTTTTGTGCAGTAGGATAACAAATCACTTTATGATGCTTGGGAGAGGTTCAAGGATTTACTAAGGAAGTGTCTATATCATGGAATTCCCCTGTGGGTTCAAATTCAAACATTTTACAATGGACTCAACAGACAAACTAAATCCATTGTAGATGCTACTGCCAATGGATCCCTCATGAGAAAATCATACAGAGAGGCTAATGAATTATTAGAAAAGTTGGCATCTAATCATTATCAGATGGGGCAAGACAGAGCAATGAGGAAGAAGAGTGGGAGGTATTCTTGAATTGGATGCATTGAGCTGCTTTATCTGCACAAGTGGCTGCTCTGTCAAAACAAATGCAAGATTTCGGGATGAATGCTAATGTGAATTCGGTGAACATGATTGCAGCTAAGTGTGATTGGTGTGGTGAAGGACATCTTACTAAGCATTGTGTCAACAATCCTGAATGTAAATCTGACATAAAACAATCCTTATTCCAATACTTAGAATCCAGGATGGAGGAATCATCCGAACTTTGCATGGGGAGGCAACCAAGCCTCAATGTCAGGTCCACGACAACAAGCTCCTCCAGGTTTTCAGCAGAATCGAGTACAACCTCAGGAAAAGAAACCAACTATAGAGGAAATGTTCATGCAATTTATGCAAAGTCAGCAGGCTTCTATGAGGAATTTGGAAACTCAAATGGGTCAGATTGCTAGTGCATTGAGTAATAGGCCACAAGGTGGACTCCCTAGTGATACTCAAAATCCTAGGGAAGAGGGTAAAGAATGTAAAGCCATTACATTGAGAAGTGGTAAGGAATTGGAAAATCCTTCACAATCAAAAGACACCAAGTCCCATGGCTAACCCAGAAGGCGGTTGAACGAAATGAAGAAAACAAGGATGAAATGGTAGAAGTCCTACCACCTAAGGGTTCAGTTGATCAACATAACCGGTTCTCAAGAGTTCCATATCCTCAGAGACTACAGAAAAGTAAACAAGACAACAAATTTCAGCAATTCTTGGAGGTGTTTAAGAAGCTTTCTATCAATATTCCATTTGCTGAAGCACTAGAGAAGATGTCGAGCTATGCTAAATTCATGAAGCAAATATTATCTAAGAAGAAAAAGTTGGAGGATTTTGAAACAATTGCCCTTAATGAAGAGTGTAGTGCTGTATTACAAAGGAAACTTCCACCAAAGCTCAAAGACCCAGGGCGGTTTACTATTCCTTGTACTATAGGCCCAGATTTTTGTTGTCAAGCATTATGTGACTTAGGTGCAAGCATTAATTTGATGCCTCTTTCTATATACAAAAAGTTGGGTTTGGGGGAGTTAAAAGGTAGCACGATTAATCTGCAATTGGCTGACCACTCCTACATTTTTCCAGAAGGGGAGATTGAAAATGTACTTGTTAAGGTGGACAAATTTATATTCCCAGCCGATTTTGTGATTGTGGATATGGAGGAAGAGTCAAATGTACCCATTATAGTTGGCAGGCCTTTTCTTGCCACTGGGAGGACATTGATTGATGTTGCTGCTGGTGAATTAATAATGAGAGTGGATAATGAAGAAGTGGTCTTTAATGTTTTTAAGGCTATGCAATATCCGAAACCAGCAGATGATTGTTTTTATATTGATGCAATCCATTCTCCTTCATCAACTATGTTTGAGGAAATGTATCCCATTGACCCTTTAGTAGCCACATTAGTTTCTGATGTTGATGATTCTGGTGATGAGGAGAAAGTGGAGTATTTGCACTTGCTAAATTCTACTCAAATATTCACTCGAGGTCAAGATAGATTTGAGCCTTTGAAGTTGCAACCTTCAATATCGACGATGATCAAGCCTTCCATTGAAGTCCCACCGACCTTGGAGTTGAAACAACTTCCATCTCATTTGAGGTATGCATTTTTAGGCCCTTTCAATGTCCGACAAGTATTTCCCCAGGGAGCTGTTGAAATTTGCAAGGAAGGTTCAGGTACAAGTTTTAAAGTTAATAGGCAAAGACTTAAGCTTTATCTTGGAGGTAATGTTCCCGTACACCGAACCTTCATTACTTTCTCTCCATAATAGGTATGTTGGAATAGTCTGGCTGATGACTATAAATTTAGCGCTTCATGGGAGGCAACCCATGTTTTTGGTTTATTTTTCGTAAGATAGGTTATTTAGTTTTTAATTCGGGAGTTTCTAGTTTTATTTTGGTTTGTGTTTTATCCCTTCCAATTACTTTGTTTTAACATGGAAGTCCTTTTGCTTTGTTATTTTAAGTCTAATTTTTTAGCATTGGGACAATGCATTGTTTAAGTTTGGGGGGGTTTACTTGATGTTAAAATAAATTAGGAGTTGTTAGTAGTATTTTTTTAGGTTTCTTTCATTAGTGTTCTTCTTTATTTCATATGACTCATCCAACTTATTAATTTGTTCGATGATAGAAGTGTTCGTTATTTTTCTTTGTTTGATAATATAATATGAAGAGATTCTATGGGTGTCTATATTGTGAGTTGAGTTGTGAATGTTTTTCCCTATATAATTTTTATGTAACTCCCAACTTTGATTTTGATGATGCTTAGATGATGTTTATGCTATTGTTAATACAATTGAAGAAAGTGATCTAGAATTCTAGTAAAGATTTTCTTGAGGCAAAATCATAGGTAACTTGTCATGATAGAAGTGATGTAGGTGAGTTTGTTAACCAGGTCCTTTCAAGCTATCCTTATTTATCCTTGTTTTAGCCAATTTTGAGCCGTAAAGTTAACCTGTTCTGCTTGTTTTCCTATGATATTAATAGACTTAGCCTTTATTTCATTTTATTTATCCTTGTTTGTTAATTGTCCTAACCTAAAACCTTAGTGATTGACTTTTTCCAAGGTTGGAATGAATTGATTACTAAATGAGAATGATATCTTGTGGTATGGAGAAGTTGGAAAAAAATGAAAAATTATATTTATGAAGTGTTGAAATTTTATAAGTCAAAGAAAAAATATGAAAAAGGAGTTGAAAAAAAAGAAAAAAAGTGTTTCGTGGTTATTCTATCAATTATGTGTGTTTTGGAAGCAGAATGTGAATGAGTGGATGAAATTGTTGGTGACAAGGATTTAAATTAATTTGTTTCAAGCTTGGAAAGAGTCTTGAGCTAGGGTTTATTGTTTTTGATCTTGATATCAATTTTTAGCCTTTAGCCTAGCCCCATTACAACCTAAAAAGTCCTATTGATCTTGATTGACAAGGTACTTATATTAGTGGAGAGAAAATTGATACTTGAACTTATGGAGAATTTGATTTAATTGTATTGGATGATGGTATAAGCTGATTCTAAACTCATTTGAGAGATAAGTTTGGGAGTTTTATTTTCTTTTCGTATTGGGAATTATGTTTGCATCTTTATTTTACAATTGGATATCTTGTGAATTTTGGAATGTTATTATTTGATTTCAAGGAATAATATTCGTGCACTAATGAGAAGTTATAAATTGATTTGTTGGATGGGTTGTGTGGAGTGGAGAAATGAGTCGAGTTTAGTTTAGGTTTTGCTCGGGACTAGCAAATATTCAAGTTTGGGGGTGTGATAACTCTGTAAAAGAGTTATTATTCTTTGCATTTTATATTGAGTTTTTGTCATGTTTCGAGTGATTTTTATTTCAATTTTATTAGTTTAAAAGTTTATTAGATATTATTAATAATGCGAGAAATTATTGTGATTTTGGTGTAAAAAGTGCTAATTGATGTTGTTCTAGCAGGGTATAAGAGTTAGAAGACGATCCGGAATCAATTCGAGGTGAAATCTAGGCCAAAAGCATAACCTGGAAACTATAACCGAGAGCTAAGTGCTCGAGCACTCGAGCACTAGCTATTTTGTTAAGAAATGTTATGGCCGAGAGCTGAGTGCTCGAGTGCCTAGATGTGAGCGCTCGAGCATTGGCAGCGGAAAACATGATTTTTCAGATATTTCTGGAGATCCTGGTGGACCCCACTTAAAATATTTGGGTGGATCATTTATAAACTTGATTAGGGTTTTAAAGAAGAAAGGAGAACAACATTAGATGGCTAAGCGACGGCACGAAAGACAGAGAAGGAAGACGAAGAAGTTGGATCAGAAGAAGAAGACGCTTTCTCCAAAAGAGTTTTTCTTTATTTTGATTTAGTTTCTTTGTAATTAAATGATGTCTTTCATATCACATATGAATTTCTTGAGTTTAATCGAATACTTTATGGAGTAAATTCTTTTCTAGGATTTTCAATGACACTTAGTGCATGGATTAATAAAAGTTATTAATTTTTATCTATGTGATTGTGATGTTGGATTATCTATTTTATTCTATTCATTAATGCTATCATTAGCCTGATCACCTATTGATTGATCTAGAGATTTGATCTTGTCTAGAGATAGAAAGATTAAATTTGTCATTGAATAAAATAACCTTTGTTCATCTATTTTAGGTGATTCACATATGAGATAGAGATATACTCATATGTCTTAGGTAACTGTTAAGGGCAGAACTTAAAGTATCATTTTGCATACACAATTTCATAGAGATATAGGAGTTGGGTGCAAGTGATAAGTTTATGGTGAATCTAAGAGATGTCATAAATAATTAATTCCTGTGGTTAATAATCCAAATGTGCAATTCATAGGTAGAAGTTATAACTTTAATCATATAGAGCACTAGGTGAAATTGAAAATCCTAGGTTTGTCGTCTTGAAGTTAATATTTGATTTAAATATTGCATTTTAGATTAGTTTAGCCTTAATCCATAATTTAATCACTCTTTGAATTCATTTCTATTTAAGTATAATTAATTAAATTAGTTTTGGTAATTGAGAATTTCTAGTAATAATTCCTCGTGGGACGATACTTTCTTATCACTTTTATTACTTGATTCGTCACGTATACTTGCGTTATAATTTCCACGTCAACCACGTCAAAGGTTAGGCTGAGGCTTGGGCCTCGGACAACATGATTCATTGATTATTGATTGATAATCCTAAATCCTAATTATTGGATTTAAATTCCACTTATACAACATAAAAAATGTCAAAACTACGTCACTAAAAGTGGTAAGTTGAATTAGGAGCTAGAACCTGCATGGACTCAAGTTGGTTCCTAAATTCCATTCCCTATAACTTATTAGCTGCTGCTAAGTAAGCAATCTCGTAATAGAGTTGTAAGTTGTAAGTGACAAGATCAATTCGGAATTGTGGTTTATAATTAAGTGGCTTTTGTAACTACCTTATAAACCGGTTGAAAGTGAAACCAAACTTATATATAAAACATTTGGTTCTGGTTCCAACTACACTTAGGCTCTCTAGATTTTGGAAAGACAAACCTCATATATATATATATATATATATATATACATGATCATATAGAAGGGCATCCATGCAACATCCATTCTAATTACAACTTAAATATAATGGACATGAACTGATAAAAATATGATTAAAATAATCCAACATGTAAATAGAAAACGAGATAGAAAAGATCCATGCATGCTTGCATGTATGTAAGTCGTTAATTAGTTATAACCATTCATTAATATATGCTCTTCTCAGCTGGGTCTACTTTCAATCATGGTACATTGTATATAATTGTATATCCGAACGTTTGACAGAAAAGGATTGATATTGTGTGTGGTGGAAGAATCAAAATAAATTACCATAAAAGGGAAAATTAAATTAAAATATTAAAATTATCCTTAAATAAAAAACAAGAAAAAGTACATATCATATATTTTGGGCTGATCCTATTTGTCGGTCGTCGTATAGGCATTTTGGAGATGTCATTTCATTTGATGCTATGTATCATATAAATCGCTATCGATTTGTATGTGCACTTTCTATAGGAGTAAACTATCATATGCAATCTACCATATTGATGAGTAGTTTAAAAAATTCTTTTAGTTATTTTATGATAAGGTTTGATCGAGGACTTGCTAAACAACGCCAAAGAGAATTGATGGTCGATGGCGCATCAAAGTCTACCAAGCCAAATATCTGGAATAAGATGCTTTTGGATTCTCTTTCACTTGTTTAACAGATTTAAGAAAATTGAAAGCAATATATTTATGCTTGAAGTCCATTCTGAGGAAGCAATGCAAGAAGCCACACCATATTTTATAATTGGACTTCATTACATTCAATTAAAACTGACCAAATATAAAATATTATACAAAATGGGACATCTATCTTTCTGTCCTACTAGACGAAAAAAGATTATGCACCTATCTATCAACACCTTCTACAACCGAACTTCAATCGCTCTGGACAGGACGAAGTAGCCATTGTTTTTTGACAACTCTAATTGTAATGGTAATGTCTTCAAGCTCTAAATCTTGAGGAGAGTCTTAAAACAAATTTTGTAGATAGAAGATAATAACACACAGGTAAAAAGATCACAACTACTCAATTCTTTCACAGCTTTGGACCAATCATGAACACCTCGTTGTGCCTAGCTCCAAGTGCCATAATATCCATGTTGGTTCTCAACAATTTTCAATCGTGAATATCCTTTAATATAGAAATTAGATATAACTTATATCATATTATAAATTAGATACAAACGTGGTCATTGAAAAAACATTCCTTCATATAAATTCTTAAAATTAAACAAATAATTAGCGATTAAAAAATAATTCAAATTGAAAAAAAAATCTAATGATCTAATAATAACCTAAAAGAACAACCTACATAACAATATGAACTATTGACCAAGAATAGAACTTGTGAAGCAATTGCATCCTGAACAATGGAAGCAGAGGAGGTGGTGATGGTGGCGGTAAAGGATGAAACGGTGATAGCGGCGGAGGAGGAGATGGGGATGGTGCCGGATGAGGTGAAGACAACGATGACGACGAAGGAGTCGGTACAGGCAGGCTGAGAAGGAGGTGGTGATGGCAGGCCACGTCGGCCATATTATGCTAGTCATTCGGATGGCAAAGCGGTTCTCTTGTTCCGAAGGATAAAAGTTTTATGAACAGCGATTAAGTAGGAAAAAATAAAATAAGGGAAGATAAGGATCAGCCGTTGGATGTCTTCAGACATCCAATGGCAGGGATTTATTTTGAGGAGAGCACCCCAGGAGAAAATTTTTCTCGCCTTTTTATATACTTGCTTGTTCAAGCAATCTAGATTTATTTATAATTTGGATTCCATTTTTCCTTTGCTACGGGCACATGGACAATGAGGTTCTGATTGCCTGCTCTCGTGGCTTTTGGTTGAACTAAGCTTTGGTAAAAGATGAAATGTGGATTTTTTTGTTTAAGTCTTGAGGATTTTGTTGAGCCATCTATTTTTTTCCACTTGAGAACACTCAAGTAATAAATATCAAACACAATTACATTAGAAAAAACTACTATGGCCATCAGATCCAATCCATTGGTCATACACCAACTATAGAACAAAGAACCTTCCTGTTCTATAGAACATAGGGTTCTTTTCCATATATATATATATATATATATATATATATATAACTCTATGGCTCAATGTCTCAAAGTTTGCTCTCATGCACTTTTTGTGAGCTTTCATACAGAGGTCTACAAGAAAAAAAAGCACAACAAAAAGATAGTTTAATATTATAATTATTTAATAGTTTTGTGCGTGGCTAACCCACGTTACAAAATTTGTGAGCAATTAAACTATTTAATTAATAAATTATTTTCTTAAAAATTATGATAAATAAAAACTAAGTTGGCTTGAATGAAATTAAGCTTAAATCTACTAAAGACACACAACAAAAAGATAGTTTGTGATTATAATGTAATAGTTTTGTGCTTGGCTAACCTACATTACAAAATTTTTTAGCAATTAAACTATTAATTAATAATTATACTTTTATTAAAAATTGTGATAAATAAAAACCAATTAGTTGGCTTCAATTCTATTCGAATTAAATGAAGCTTGAATCTAGTAGACACATTAGCTAAGCATACATATTGGTCAAATGGTAAATTTCTAAACAATACCGTGTTTGACTCACTTAATGCTACCATAAAATCTTCTAATTCTATGACATGGAGAATAATATAATCTATGCCTTAGACATGGGTGACAACTCTTTTGAAGTAGTTGACAAAACGTATACCGGCAGTTTAAGCATCCCCTAAAGGACTACATTTCAAACAAATAAACATAAACATATTTCAACACAAAAATATGGTCGAAATTAAATGCACCATTAGCTTCATTGACATGGATAGGTTTTGGAAAATAATATATGAATTTACATAAAATGTGATCTTCCTTAACTTTCATTAAGGTGCTAATTGAGTAAGTCAAATTAGACTTTAGCCACGCTCAAACTCAATTTGTTTATCTTAAATTTGAGTCAAGCTCAAAAGTTCGATTATTATTCACATATATATTTTTCCCGTTTGTTGTCATTATTATTTTTCATTTTCAGCATCATAATCACCTACTTTAAAATCGGGAAATTTACGTGGATTTATTAAGATTGAAATAGAAGTAGTGCATACTATCGCATTGAGTAAACTGCTGAATCGAATTCACAAAGAAGTAGCAAAAAATGAATTCACAAAGAAGTAGCAATTATAACGCCATTTCTCTTTATTTCCAAGAACATAGCAGAAACCTTGCAACCTTCTCGATCACGCAAAAAGAAAAAATTAACAAGTGAAAGATCAATGCGTTGCAGTCAAGAGAGGAAAGGATGGGATTCAATGCTACCGTTTCCACAATCGACGAGACTGTTCAACACGACGACCCGGCGCTGTGTATGTCGTCGTCGGCCTGCGCCTGGCCCTGCTGCTGCTGCAAGTGGAGCTGCTGTTGCTGCGGCAGTATCTGCTGCTGCAAAGAGAGGTGGTGGTGATGCACCCCGGCCGCGGCCGGCGACACCTGGCCCAGTGGTTGCTGCAGGTACAGCTGCTGTTGCTGCTGCAATATCGCCGACGACGACCCGGCAGCCGCCGGCGACACCTGGCCCTGCGGCTGCTGCAAGTACAGCTGCTGTTGCTGTATCTCCGACGACGCCCAGGCAGCGGCCGGCGACACCTGGCCCAGCTGCTGCTGCAGGGGCAGCTGCTGTTGCTGCTGCAAAGAGAGGGCCGGCGACACCTGGCCCTGAGGCTGCTGCGAGTACAGTTGCAGTTGCTGCAGCAAAGAGAGGAGGTGGTTGTACACCGACGACGCCCCGGCCGCGGCCGGCGTCATCTGGCCCTGTGGCTGCTGCAAGTACAGCTGCTGCTGCAGTATCTCCGACGACGCCCCAGCAGCGGCCGGCGACACCTGGCCCAGCGGCTGCCGCAGGTCCAGCTGCTGTTGCTGCTGCAAAGAAAGGTCTCCGGCCGGTGACACCTGGCCCTGAGGCTGCTGCAAGTGCAGCTGCCGTTGCTGCTGCAAAGAGAGGAGGTGGTTGTACACAGACGACGCCCCGGCCATCGCCGGCGACATCTGGCCCTGCGGCTGCTGCAAGTACAGCTGCTGCTGCAGGGGCAGCTGCTGTTGCTGCTGCAAAGAGAGGACCGGCGACACCTGGCCCTGAGGCTGCTGCAAGTACAGTTGCAGTTGCTGCAGCAAAGAGAGGAGGTGGTTGTACACCGACGACGCCCCGGCCGCGGCCGGCATCATCTGGCCCTGAGGCTGCTGCAAGTGCAGCTGCCGTTGCTGCTGCAAAGAGAGGAGGTGGTTGTACACAGACGACGCCCCGGCCATCGCCGGCAACATCTGGCCCTGCGGCTGCCGCAAGTACAGCTGCTGCTGCAGGGGCAGCTGCTGTTGCTGCTGCAAAGAGAGGGCCGGCGACACCTGGCCCCGAGGCTGCTGCAAGTACAGTTGCTGCAGCAAAGAGAGGAGGTGGTTG